>JANTPZ010147082.1:5203-20525 GCA_025593235.1 Vachellia pachyceras
GGGTGCAAAATAAAAATCTAACAAGTATTTACATATACCCCGAAAAATTGAGGGGGGCAATTGCCCACCCTCACCCCAACGTGGCTCCGCCACTGGGTCCTTGTGAAGGTTGGGTAACCTGTGCAATGTATTCTGTTCTACTTCTCTTCTTGCGTTTCGTTACACTTGAAGAGGGTTTCTACAAAATGCAATAAAGTAGCAAATCCATACATAGTAATATATATCAAACCATTTTGACAAGTATAAATCTGTATAATCATACCTCTTTGCATGTGGACTTGTTGTGTCCCTCTTGTTTGCAAATGATGCATCTATTAGGTGTACCTTGCTTGCTTAATTTCTCTGGTTGCCCTAGTCCTGTATTTGGTTGATCAAGCATTTCATTGCCCAGATTTTTCCTTCTTTTGACCTCTTCAGTTCTCAAGGTTTTCTTTTGCGGTCTTCCAGGCATGCTACACACTGGGGGAGGTTGCATAGGGAGACTATTTTCCGTGTCCCAAAATTGCCTCCCCCTGACAGGTTGAAATTTTGTCCTGTAACTGGCAAGGTACGTGTTTTTGTGGTAATAATGTGAGATTTGGGTTAGAGGATTTGTTTTGGCATGATACATAGCGCATATCCCATGTTGGCGTGGGATTCCAGTTAAATCACATACCCTACATGTACACTTCTTTTTACTTAGGTCCACTGTATGCCTATCTTGTTTCTCAACTACCTCATAGCTATCATCCCCGTTAAAAAAAACTCTGCAATTCATAGCTAAGTACTTATTGGTCTCAAACAACTCCAAACACTTAGGACTATAATTTTCCTTCCAACTCCTAACTATTTGATCACTCTGACCCTACTTCTCCATCATTTTAATCCTAATTCCTTCGAACATCCTAATCACCGGTAGTTATCTATATTAATGTATCCATGCATTTAGACTTTCACACATATTTTTGTCCACCACCCATGACTTACATCTACTACTGAAATAGGCCCTTACCCAAGCTCTAGGATTGTACGAAATTGCAACCTCAGCTGCTTGCTTCCTTAGACGTCTAAGTGCCTTCAGGTTATCGTTGAACTGTTCTGGGAAGGTACTCTAGGCACATGTAAAAAACTTTTTCTTGAGCTCATTACCGTTCCACTGTTTGCTCTAATTGGCATAAATATGCCTCGCACAAAGCCTGTGCTATACCTCGGGGAGAATATCCGAAACAGCTTGTGATAATCCCTGCATGAGGCAAAATATAATTAGACTGTAGCACTGTTTGTGTGAGAAAGTATTTAAAACATTAAATACCTTCTGCATGTCAGACATCACTGTCACTGTAGCACCATTATGGAGGTCTAGCGAGATCCGAATCCATTACAGGAACCAACTCCAGTTTAACCCAGTCTCTTTTTGGCACAAACCAAATGCTAAAGGGTAGAGCGAATCGTTGGCATCAAATCCAACCGCTGTTAGCAAGATTCCTCTAGCTTTTCCTTTTAAAAAGTTCCATCAAACCCAATCAGAGGCATGCACCCTTGTTTCCACCCAACCCACCATCAAACAAAACACAACAATGAAGCTCAGGTGGAAATACAATGCACAAAGGAAAATGAAGTGTTTGAGAATGTACCTTTACAGCATTGAAACATACATACATTCTTCTGAAGACCCTCCTCCCTTTATCCAATGCCTCATTGCTTAAGTCAACTCTCACATCGAAGCCTGGATTTGAAATTCTTAATTCATTGTAATAGGCTTCTAACTTAGCAAACTCATCTTTATAGCTCCTATCCATCTCTTGCATTATCCTCCTCTTCGCTCTCTTGCACTTGTGAATACTTACATGCACCTTCAACTAACGCTCCAAATCCCTTTTCATCTCACTTATCCTGTACTCAGGCCTCTCTTGCACCCTCTCCTTGAAATGCTCCGCCAGCCACCTTACAGTAGCTCTCTGGTTTTTATAAACCCTACCACAGTTATGCTCATAACACAAAGTCTTCACCTTGTATCCAACATTCAACCCCTTCTCGGCTTGCATACAACATAAATGGGAAGCCCACTTCACACACCGCTTTAACTAACCTCTTCTCACTTCTCACTATTTTTATATTCACTCCATTTTCAATGGCATATTTATCAATAGCCCTAGTAAGCTCTACTCTATCAACAAAAGTCATGCCCAACATGAAAAAGGGCCTACTATATAACCCATCAACGTCCATAACTGGCTCCTTTGGAGGCCCATCATCGCTTATGCGGCCCAACTCTTCCTCATCGTCATCAATAGACTCAAACTCCTCACTCAGTTCAAGATCCTCCTCCAGACTTTCTTCGGTATCTGAGCTTCTAGTTTGTGCACTATAACTCCCATCCTCACTATCCGCCTCCTCACTATCCTCAGCTTCACTACTTGATTGACACACTACTTCTTTTCCTTTCTCTCCAACACCAAACTTTTCCCAGTGGCCACACAGTACTTCATTTTCACTTCCAAGTTCAACTATATCATCCAATCCATCACCAATATCTATGTTATCGACCACATCTACCCCTTCTGTAATGTTAATTACATCTTGCTCTACACTGTTAATGTCTACATTCCCTTCATTCCCAACTCCTTTGTCTACATTACCTCTCACATTCCCTTCATTCCCAACCCCTTCCTTCTGAACTCCTTCATCCACATCCCTTCTCACATTCCTTTCATTCCCAACTCATTCGTCTACATTCCCTCACACATTGTCACTTACCCCAACCCCATACATCCGAACACTCTTTGCCACATTACCATATCCATCCCGCAAAGTATCCTTAGTACTTTCCCAAGTTTCCTTACCCAGACTACATAAATCATTTACCTTCTTCAATAACAGTGCACGCCTCTGTTCAGTAGTTAGCTCCGGACTGTTAATGTCCATCTCCGTATTTCCATTGGTAAAGGACAACATTTTCTCCAGCTCCTTGTTATAATACTCCATATCATCAACTATATTGTCCCCACCATCTGACACCATCTACAAGGGACGAGGCAAACAGACAAATAAATAATGGGAATAACACTATTGCACTATTAGACAACAACTTTTTGCCAAAATCGATACTTACAATGTCGATTACCTCTTTTTGCTTCTTTCTGAACAATGCAACCTCAAATTCCACTTTTCCTTCACCAAACCCTAACACTTTCTATTTGTCGGATCGATCTTGCTTCCTTCCTTTCCCGCTTCTCAATTTCTACCGCGCTATTCCATTCCTCGAACCCACAATTCGACTAAAAGTGTAGCCTTTTCTCTTCGCTGCTCAGTGTCTCTCACCTTTTTTCTTCGCGGCTCCGTCTCTCTCACCTATTCTCCTCGTTGCTCCGTTCATTTGTCAGACCCACAATATGAAGACAAGCAATGCTTTGTAAGCAAACATATGTGTGTCGCCACATCAAACAGATGGGTCAAATAATGGCCATGTGTTCAAAGTTGGTCAAAATGGGTAACGGCAGTTTGTGAAATCCGTTTCCTTTGTCCAATGTGCACCATTTTGCGAACATTATGTGTATTTTTGCTCCTTCCAAAACTTAATGGTGCCAGACGCTCCTCTCGGAAAACTTCGTTGTTAAAATTGCACCTTAACCCTAAAATTTATTCATTATCAACGTAAAAAAATATTTACTCATGATCATGGGGCCTAGACAGCAACTACTAAGGGCTCGTTTGGGAGCAATTATGCAAAACCTAGGTTACAAACCTAGGTTTGAAACCTAGGTTTTCTCTTTCCTACTTTCTCCTCTTTTATCTTTCCTACTTTTTATCTCTTTCTCTTTCTTACTTTCCTCTTTCATATCCACTTTTTTGTCTCGAAATCCGTAAAAGCTATAACTTCCCAAACATAAATCACTTTTCGGATTCTGTGAAACCTAATTTTTACCTCGGATTCTGTGAAACCTAGGTTTCAAACCTGGTTTCCAAACAAGCCCTAAGTATTTAAATTTATATATAATTTGTAATATGATATGAATTTGATTTTATTTATATTCATATGGCAGCATTAATGCATATGTATGATGGGATAAGAGCCACACATCAACTAGACAACTACTAACGTGGCACTTCTACAAATTAACGAATCATAAGTAACAGCTTTTGTTTCTTTAAAGAAATATCATGAATTCTGCTAATTCATATGGAACCAACTTGCTTAGAAGGAGTAGTTACTACTTACCTTCAATGGCGAAGCCAGGGTGAGCAAATACCCCCACTCAACTTTTTAGTATCTATGTAAATAACTATTGAATTTTTATTATGTACTCGTTGGTTTTTAAGATTTGAACCTACTCAAATTATTTATACTAGTAAGTCTGATGTCATTTGCTTGAAACTAAAAAATTACCCCACTAGAAGATCATGGCTCAGCCACTAATTACCTTTTACTAAGAGTTCTTACACTTTATTGACATAGATATGGATAATAATGACCCATAAATTTCCATATATAAGTTGGAATTAATTTTAAGAGAAGAATGTATGAACTATATATATATATAAGCTTAATGAAAATGGAATTCGCATAATGGGACATAAAAAACAAGAAATGAAAGTGGGGAAGGTAACAATGCAGAAAAGAACTCTTGCTTTACTCATTATTATTGTACTGATTGTGTGAAGTGATTATGATGCATGCATGATTTCCACATTTTTGCCATCTTCCTTTCTTTCTACGTTGTTTATATGGCCCTACTTAATTATCAGTGGAAGAAACTGGATGCGTTTGGATGAGCATTTGGACTCCTTAAACGCATGTTTAACAGTATTTTTTGTAAATCAAGATAATTTTCTTCACATATTTACCTCATAAACCGTAAAAGCGCTTTCCCAAACTGGTAAACTTTTTCAACATAA
Source organism: Vachellia pachyceras (assembly GCA_025593235.1). NCBI lineage: Eukaryota > Viridiplantae > Streptophyta > Magnoliopsida > Fabales > Fabaceae > Vachellia > Vachellia pachyceras. The sequence goes on from JANTPZ010147082.1 coordinate 10,079, forward strand.
TTTACGATCTACGAGATAAACATATAAGAGAATTTTTATCTTGATTTGTATGTACATTATTTTGTTACACTATGGATAATAGGTCCATGCTTGTTTGATTTGTGAATCCTAAAATTTGTTTTAGAATTAGCGTAAATCATAGCCATTTGATGAAGGAAGAAGCAACATAACATACAGGAAGATCACAAAACCAAAACCAGAAGAAACTTAAAGCCGACAGTTAAGGGTATTGTGTTATATTTATGTGTGATAGGATATACTGCATCATTTCTAAATATAAGAGTTAGTTGATTTTATTGGAGAGATTAATAAAGCTAAATACACTATTTAAAAGTATTTATACATAATTAATTTATATACTAGTTTATAAGTTAGACAAATTAATCTAAAAAAGGTAAATATAATTAAATTTAACTATTATATTTAATTTTTTAACTTCTCAAATAAAAATTAACTAACTCTTATATTAAAAAATGGGTAGTAATAGATATAAACAAAATTGACCAAAAGTACAGTCCTATAGATCGGTGGTGACTCATAAGTTTTTGCATTTTATATTCTATAAATTCTATTAATAATATTTTAGTTGTAACGACCCTTAATAATAAATTATATAACGGGTATGCGCTAATAACGTACAATTATGACTTGAATTGATGTGTTCATTCTCACCACAATTATTTATTATATATATAGGAAATATAATTTAATAACCTCGACTTATTTAGGGTTTGTTTGAAAATTCTTTTCAGAATGTTTTTACAGATTTCGAGACAAAACCTAGGTTTTGAAAAGTGATTTATGTTTGGAAAGTTATTGGCTTTTACGGATTCCGAGGCAAAAAAGTGGATAGGAAAGAGGAAAGAGAAAGAATGAAAAGTAGAAAAGAGGAAAGAGAAGAAAGAAAAAGTAGGAAAGAGGAAAGAGAAGAAAGAAAAAGTAGGAAAGAGTAAAGAGAAAGAAGGAAAAAAGTAAGAAAGAGGAAAGAGGAAAAGTAGGAAAAGAGGAAAAAGTAGGAAAGAGAAAACCTAAGTTTCAAAAACTAAGGGCCCGTTCGGGGTGGTGTTGAGTTTTTGGTTTTTGGTTTTAAAATGCAATTTTGAAAACAAAACGTGTTCGGCAAAAATGGGTTTGAGTTGGTTTTTAACAAAATTTCAAAATAGATTTTATCCAGATTTGAAAACCACAAAAAAGGTTTTCAGATTTTAGTTTTAGTTTTGAAAAATTTATTACCCTTCCCAACAATATTTCTCCTTCCCTCTTCATCATCTCTCACTCAACCGTCATCACATTCCCTGCCCCCAATTTTGCCTCTCCCACTTCCAACTTTGGCTCTATTTCTGCCCCTCCGACTCCGATTCCACCTTATTCGAACCCTACTCCTCCTCTGCCATTGGCACCCGCAACAAATCCAAGACCACCCCGTCATCTGAATCGATAACGAATCCAGCCTCCGCTGACTCTAACCCCAATCCTCGTCCCACCCTTATTACAGGCGGCGGGTTGGCTCTAGCTCTCCAAGCCTTTTTAAAAAAAAATTATTTTAAAAATAATATATTATATATTTTTCTTACGTTTTTCATCTCAATATTTTTTTAAAGTATGATAAATAATACTTAATACATTCAAAAATAGTATATAATATTTTATTTTTCATATCAACTGTCTATAATATTATATTTAAAATTATAATAATACATTAATATTTATATTTTTGTTTTAAAACATGAAAAAGTCATTATTGAAAATTTATTAGTAGAAAAGGAATCATATGAGTCAAATAATATGATATAACTATACAATCTTATGAAAAAATTAGGAAAAAATCAAAAAAGAATTTTTTTTAAAAAAATATATATATATATATATATGTTGGCAGCCCGCCAATAGGGGAGGGGTTGGCAGACTGGCCTTCATTATCAGCACTACTTGATGTTAATTCTATCATTTTTATATTTTTATTCAAATTTTTTATTTTTTATAATTATTTTATTTTTATTATTTGTTCATCATTTGATGGTAGCATAGTTGATTTGACCTACCTTACCTATTTCTAATTCACAACACCTTTTTCAAATTGGAAACCAAAAAAGCCTAAAACAAAAAACTAGTTTCTGTTTTTAAAAATTTTGAAACTTAAAACTCAAAACCATCCCGAACGGAGCCTAAGTTTCAAATTGAGGTTTTGTAACCAAAATAGCTTTTCAGAAAAAAAATTTGTGCTTGGACAAAACCTAGCCAAACCTAGATTTTAGAATGGATTCCCAAACAAACCCTTAATCGTGTCTTGACTCCTGATTAATGCTATATAACCTAAGGTTAGGAGCTATATATATATATTTATATGTAAAATATTTTCGGATATCGTCCCATTAATATCAATAATTTTTCTTTTTTTACCTCTTAGCCTAAGGCTAAGGCTCAATGGTGTGTTCAGGTAGAATGACAATCACTTTGAATATTTTTATTACATTTATTTCTAACATAGGGCAAAAACGCTTCAATGGTATTGGGGTGTTTGAAAAAGATTCTAAACACCCTAAACGCACGTTCAATAATGTTTTTGTATAAAACAAGACAGTTTTCTTCTCACATTTATCTTGTAAATTTAAAAACACTTCTTCACAGCTTTCCCAAATGGGCCCACTATGTATGGTACTTAATATAATAGTTATATAAATAATTTAGGTAGATTAATTAAATTAATTATTTATAATAAATATTAGTTTGTTTCACTAAAATACCCTCATTCATCTTGTGTGTGATTGAAACCTTTTAACGTATACAATTAATGATGATACTTTAGAAAAATAATGTAAATTTAAGAAATAAAGTGGATTAAGACCTTATATTTAAAAATAAAGTTTAATGTTTATATTTAAAAATAAAGTTTAATGTAAATTCAACTAACTTTTACTTTAAATACCAGAAATAATATTATAAAGGAAATTAGAAACTTTAATGTTTATGATTGGATTGTTACTTTTAATTGTGTTCTTAGAGCTTTTAGAAAAACTGATAAATGTACTGACTGATTGGTTCATCAACCTAATTATTAAGGAAGGCTTGAATCTTCCTTTTGCTCTTTGATTTCTTCAATTTTCAACTAATTTTGTTCTGTGAAGTTGAATCCGAAATGATTGTATGAAATCAGCTGAGTTCTTGTTAAGGAGTTAAATTGAGTTTGCTCTTAGTTCTAAAATTAATTTAATCAATGAAAAGTTTGAGATTTTGCTTTGGAACTAAACCTTTGAGTGAAGTAGTAGGATTTTGGATTTTATTATGTTTGCTGCTTGGAACAAGAATATGTGTTTTGGGTTTAGAGTTTTGAAGGATTTTGATTTTTTTACCATTTTAATGATACTTTCTTGTATATTTTTGTTTGAGAAATTTCACCACTGTTTGGTTGGGAATATTTTCTTCCCTCACATTCTTAATATAAAATTTACTTTGTAATTCAATTTCCCCACTTAAATGAATTTTATATTGAAGATTGAATGAAACATCATTTACTTTTATTTCTGTATGATGTGGCAGATTTTATAGTTTTTACTCTTAGATTTGGCTTGAGTAGTCTAGACTTTCTCAAAATTCTTACTTCTTTGGGACTTTTGTGTTGTTATTAGGATATTTTATGATGTGAGAAAAACCCATATGATATTTATATTAGGTTTTGTTTTTTTTTCCAGCTATATTAGGTTTGGTTACCCTACATTTATAAAACTGAATTTTAACATAATTTAATCACATAACCATAACCATAGTAAAAAAAAAAGAATTAAACTCATTAAACAAGTTATTACTATGATTAAAAAACAGAGAAGGCTCAATATTTGTTAATTTTTTTTGCTGAAGTACATACATCCTCTCATGTGTGATAATTTTGTTTTAAATATTATCGAACAATAAACGTGGGTACATATTTCAATAGATATTCAAATTTTTATTCACCATTAGGGTTGCACAAAAGGCCAGCAACCCAATAAACCCATTCGAAAATTTGCCCATTTAAACCTATCCAAAAATGACCCGTGACGACCCATCGTCCATGGGTTTAGCTGGTAAAGGTATTGGGCACTCTCACTAAAAAGGAGAGGGTTCGATACTGGGGAATGTCACTTTGTTGTGGCTCCAGTCGCGGTGCTTGGGGAGACATCTTAGCTCCTGGGTGCGTAGGTAAACGCCTAAAGGTAATTGATGGCTCGCCCTGCCCAACATTGGTATGACCTAAGAAGAAGGGAGATTTCGCCCTATCCTTGACTTGTGGGTGAGCCCAACCCCTTGCCTAAAATTTTTGTATAAAAAAAATGACCCATGACAGAGTAAGCTTAAAAGGCAGGTTATTACATTAAACGAGACGGGCTACTGATACACCTCTGGACTGCCCGTGCCCTCCTGAATATATTTATAATTATTTTATATGTTTAGCTTATGATAATTTATAGATGTTTGATCTCACAAACTAATGTTTAGTCTTGGTCTAATGGTACATGGGTTGGTTTAAAACACTCACTCTGTCTTGGTATAATTTATAGATATATATCCAACATTCAATTCCCCCATCTCATGAAGTTAAGCTTTTTTTTCCCTTTGTACAAAATCTGGAAAAAAATTGAAAACCCTAAAGCTTAATGAACTCATTCCGTCGTTCCAAACTTCCAGTTGCCTCCCCCTTCTCACCACCTCACCTTAGCTCTCCTCTCCTCCAACCACCTCCATCCCTGCAACTAAGGACTTTCACTGCTTCTCATCTTCCCCATCAACTCCTTTGCTTTAGATCTGTCATCCTTGTTGTTGATCATCCTCCATCTTCGTCGTCGTGCTTCATCTCCTCCATCCATGTCTTTCTCATCCTGTATTTGCATATCTATATATCTCTTTCTTTCTTTTAATCGTCTACTGTGCTTTTGATCGCCTTCTCTTGTTGATTTTGTTTTTAATCTTTTCTATGCTTCATCTCCTCATCCCGTGTATGATTTTGTTGGCACTTTGTTCTCATCTTTGCCTTCAGTTTTTCAGCACTAGTGAATGTTTTTTTTAAAATAATAAACGAGCTAACCTGTAATTGCCCAAATATGATCGAGTTTTGAGCAACCCGTCTATTTCGGGCTTTAATGGGTTTGTAATAGGTTGCAGGCTAGCCCGTACCCTGTACAAAATAAATGAGCTAGCCCATCCCACCCGTTGTTCAACCCTATTTGTTACATTATGAAGGATTATCTCATTCCGCTAAATCCAACCCCTATTGATATACTCAAAATTTGATCCATCTAAGCATTAAAAAATATGCTTCTATTAGCAAGGGGATTGGATCTAGGGGAAATATTTAGTTGTTTGCAACGTAGTAAACCAAAATTCAAATTCCTACTGAAAAAGATACTCACATTTAGTATTTGAGAATGCGTCGAATATGATTGTCCTCGTTGGAGGGATACCGATTTTTTTTTTTAAAAAAATACTTCTACTTGAAATTATGGATAGTCAAACAGCTACACCCATGTTCCTTACCAAAATATCCTTTAACCTTAAATTAACTTCATGGATTGATAATTTGTTATTTTCTAACAAAAATTAATTTAAAATCTTATTAATTCCCATTCAAGTAAGTCAAATAAACCGCCTTTCAATTTCAAAGTAGCTATGGCAAAGCAAGTATGGCCCAACAAATTGGAAATGAACTAAATAATTCAAATTGGTTTTGGTACACTGAACTAAAAATAACAAATACGGATAATAGTTTTTATCTTAATTTATATGTATTATCAAGAAAAGTTTTTCTAGAGATACACGTTAACTTGAATTGTGGAGAAGGGGGCTGGTTAAAAGACAAAGATAACAGAAATGACAGACATGGGGAACAGGTCAAAAAGGCTTCACCACACTCATCTTTTTCCGCCAATCCCAAGAACCACCTAATCAATTCTGACAAACAAATCATCTGATCACCCATCACGCACAGTTCCCCATGCAATTTCAAACATTGCCATGATCTTGTGATTATAATCGTAGCTCGGTTTGCTCGGAAGTCCTTTTCATAGTAACTTTTTATAGATTTTAAGGTAAAATTTAAATTTTGAAGAATAGATTTTAGAGAATAACTTTTACAGATTTCGAGGTAAAACATAGGTTTCAAAACCTAGATTTTAAAAGATTGTGTTTGAAAAGTTATTTTCTTTTACGGTGTTCGAGGCAAAAAGTAGGTAGGAAAGAGGAAATTTATTAGTAGAGAATGTGTGATTTAATAAAAAAATAGCCTTTTCAAAATCTAGGTTTCAAACTGAGGTTTTGTATCCAAAACAGCTTTTCTAAAAAATGTGAGTATTTAGACAAAACCTAGATTTTGAAGTAAAATCTAGATTTGATTTCTAGATTTCAGGAATGATAAATCTAAGTCTTATTGCATCTCAATTGTAATTTATTTTCAACGTATTTCCCGTGGACTAAAGAAAATGAATTCATTTTATCATAAATTTAATAACTTTTTTTTTTCGGTGAATATAAATTTAATAACTTTTGAATTAAATAAAATCAACAAATAATAAATGAATGATAAAATTATATATTAATATAAAAATTTTATAAAGTGATGTATGAATAATACTATCCACGTTCCATTAATATAAAAGTTAATTGAATCTTTTAAAAATATTAAGAAAGTAAATTGACAAATTTATCTATCATTTTTTTAAAATAATTTAATTAATTTATAAACTGATATATTATCTGAGGATACACATTAATATTTTAAAATATACATTATAATTAAGTGATTTATTTAGTTTTTTTAAACACCAAAAAAATCAACTGACTATTATATCAAGGAACGGGGTAATATCAAATATAGAGGAATAATAATTAACAATAATGCCCATTACTATAATATTACTAATAAATAATTTCAATTCCCATAATTGATCTCTTGTCCACACCATAATGGTCTTTTCAAGAAAAAAGCAAAACCCAATCATGTTCAACTTGCATTCACAACTTTGCACAATCATGTGAAATTGATCCTCTTTCAGATTTGTTCTTTGCAAGATACTTCTTTTAACCCCCCACATCTTCACTCATAATTACCATCCTCTCCTCCTTCATGTTATTTTTGGTAAAGTTATTCTGCAATTTTTTAACCAACAGACAAATTTTTAATCACTAAAAGTTAAAATACCATTGATCAATTTAAACATGTATCTAAAAAAACAAAATTTATACATTCTCTCTAAAAACTAACAGCTAAAAACCCAAACCAGAAACAGGGTACTCTGTTTTCTTCTTTTTCACATGAACCCAACCCCACTTTTACATACCCTGGCCTGAATCACAACGGATTGAAGAGACGTACCACTCGTATCCCTCGGAATATCGCCGGAAAGATTAAAGAACTCGAACTACCTCGATCTGTGCTTACCAGGCCTTGTCCTGTGACCCTTGTCCCCTGTTTTCCCAAACGCGCCGCAAAATCCACAAGCAGAGAGCTTCGGAGATGGCGGCTCAACCGCCGGAGACACTTTTCCGGTCCGGTAACCTCGTCCGCCGCCGTTGGAACGACTCCGGTCAATGGTGTTGATTGGTACGAGACTGGTCCCTGAATTAAGTTCCTTAATCTCAGACTTTTCACGGTCATCTTCTTGTTGTTCGTGTTCATCTCTCTGGTTGGCTTTGTTTAGCTCTTCCGATAAGAACCTGTCGTCCCAGACAAAACCAGATGAGCCTTGTCTTCTAAAAGAGACTGCAGATCTCTGAAGGCCAGCCATGGAAGGGATCTTTGAAGCTTTTTTTTTTATGTGAAGGTATGGATTGATGAGTTTAATGACTATTCTGTGTGTGAGGAGAGAGAAGAAGAGGAAGAGAGTTGTTGAAGAAGATGAAAGAAAGGAAGAACAGAGAAGTGACTTATATATAGGAAAGGTTAAGAAAGTAATTTGAAATCTCTTTAACCTCAGGAGACGAAGTCAATGTGTTGTACCATTTTATAATCTTTTAGTTGGCTTTACAATTGAGTGTGTGTAAAACAGTAAATCACATCATTCTCACATATTTAATGTAGCTTGTTTTTCTTACAAAAAAAGATCGAAAACAATTAATTAAAATTACCTTGTAATTAAATCCCATGGGTGGGTGAGCATAACAAGGACATCTTCTTTTAACAAAAGGAGATATATACATTTATTGGTATTGAATTTAAACCTTACAAATAAAAAAGGATCATAGAGGTATTGAATTTTATATATTCATTAGATACAATTCTCCGGTCACATATGGTCAAATGTCTTTTTTTTTACACGTGGTCAGTGACGGACTCAGGATCTTGATTCAGGGGGTGTAACTATTTTTTGAGAAGATAAATAAGATTTATTCTTAATATCTTTTAAGAAGAATTTGAATAAAAATTTAGTGGGTTCAAAATTAGCAAATGAGTGGGTGTAAAATAAATCACATAATACTAATATATACATAATTTTATGGAAGTTAGGGGGTGCGGCTGAACCCGCTGGAGAAGACTAGGTCCACCCTTGCACGTGGTCACGTGTGACTGAAAAATTTGCTTAAATGGATATAAAGAACTTACATAATATATTATTTTCAGACATTAATATAAGAGTTATTTGACTTTTTTTAAGGAATAATAAAGGTAAATAAATTACTTTAAAATATTAATTTATGTATAATATTTGCAAATCAATATTGAGAAGAATAATAAATATAAACTTTAAAATGATTTATTTTTAACTTCATTAATCTATTTTAAAAAAAGTCAATTAACTCTTATATTAAAAATCTAATGGGTAAGTATATAAGAAATTTGACACGAGTACTTTATAGATCATTTGCTTGGGATTATAACTCCTGCTTACTTTGATTCATTCTTGGACTCCAAATAATCACACTTCTTAATTAACTTCTGTAAAGCAAAATGTTTGGATGAACCAAATTGATGCTTAGAAGAAAAAGAATAAACAGAATTTGGGAATATCCTAATTATATATATATATATATATACACATACATATATATAAAATAAATTGTTGATTCTTAAGTAGAGACAAATAACAAAAACGATGTGTACATAATAAAGATAAGATTTTGCTCCAATGGATCAGCCAAGGCCGGATACAATACGTGTGGGTTTTGATAAATAGGAAGGGAACATTTAATGTTAAGCTACATTAATACGTCTTCACAATGATATACATACGACAGCAATTTTTTTTTTTGTTGTTGCCGAATTTAAATAACATTTAATTTATAAGAACATATAATAATTCAACAACTTTTCAACTTTATCCCCTCTAAATGTACATTATACCCATGAGAACAAAGTCAACATAGTAATAAATAAAGAGTAAAGTTGTACATTCAATGAAAGAAACTAATGAAGTGAATTATAAATAAAAATGTTGCACACCATAAAAGAAAAGTGGTACACACCGAAGATATGTAGCACCTGAGTTTTTAAACAAATTTCATATGCATTTGGACAATAAATTTTAATTTGTAGATTAATAATTTTCTTATTAAGCATATATATATTTTTAGGTTAAAGTATACTTTTAGTCTTTTATATTTGCGTCAGGTTTCACTTTAATTCTTTAAGTTTAAAAAGTGCACTTTTAGTCCCTCAAACTTAACGCCGTTAGTTTCTCCCAACGGAAATTGCTGACTCATCAAACTTGACGCTGTTATTTTATATACTTTTTTATTTTACACAATTTAAAATATCAAATTTATTATATTATTAAATTATAATTAAAATGTGAGTATGCTTTGTGAACGTTTTATTGCACAGTTATCGATTAAATTTGATGAGTCAGCATTTTCCATTAAGAAAAACTAACGGCGTTAAGTTTGAGGGACTAAAAGTACACTTTTTAAATTTAAAGGACTAAAATGAAACCTGACGCAAACATAAATGACTAAAAGTATACTTTAATCTATTTTCTTATTAGATAGAAGCAATTCTATTCGAAACATTCGTCCGAAAAAGATTCTACCCCTGATTAGTCATATCAGTAATTAGCCAATTCCGTTTAAAAACCAGGTCCCGTTGGTTAATGATTAATAATATTACATAAAATAAATACAAATATAAGCATGGACCACAAAAGGCTGGGGAGATGAGTATAGAAATGAGAATAGTGACTTGTGAGGAGGTATAAGCAAGAGGGAAAATGATGTGTATGTATAGGTCCACCAAGTGAGTGAGCCCTTGCATTCTGATAATAACCTTATCATGATCAATAAATGAAAACCACAAAATGCCTTTATGTCCTTATCCATTTCTCATTATTCAAGAAACTTCACCTTCTCTCTCTTACCCAATCTCTCTCTCTCTTCCATTTCCCCCATAATTTCTTCAATTGAAAGCCCTCCCATACCATAAAGCTAATCATCAATATTTTTTTTAAGTTTTTTCTTTTGTCCTCACTTGGCAACATGTGTTTTTTTT
>JANTPZ010147086.1:5091-20433 GCA_025593235.1 Vachellia pachyceras
AATTTTGTGATTTATTAAATCACTCATTAATGGAATGGAGGGTTTAGATTAAGTCTTGCAACTTAAAGGAGATCTAAAGGCTATTATGGAGCCACACAAGGGACACTTGTCAAGCTCTTAATAACCCTCATAAAGTGATAATTACAACTGTAAAAATCTGTTTACCATTTGGTTACTCTAACCAAATTGGATCCCATTCGGTTACTTTTACCGATTACACTTTTTACCGATAAACTTAACTTTATTCCGGTAAATCTTTTTCTACTTTTCTGGAGATATTTTCTTCCTCATTAAATCTCCATAATTTCAGCTTTAATTCAGCAAAATTATTATCCCCAAACTACCCTTTACTTTTCTCAAATTTTACAGGGTTAATTTATCCTGTCCAAAATCCCTGAAACGGAACAATGGGAGAGCAAATTTCTTTTAGGGCCTTGAAAAATACTATATTTTTCACTGATTCTCATGCCCTTTTCCTTTTTCCAAAATTCCCTCTAGATTTTCCAAAATTAATTTTTGACATAATTATATTTCAGGGATTTTTCGGGTAATTTTCCCAATTTTCGGGAAAACCGTCTTAATTATATACCGGTAATAATTTTATTAATTACTACATAATTCACTAGATTTTTCATATTTTTCTCCAAATTTTTGAAGAGCTTTTAATACTTCAAATAATTATTTTTCCTCTTTTACCCTTCAAAATTCCGTAGACGGAGATCGGGTCCGAATCTGGAAAATCCGTGTTACGTCATTGCGACCGGTATGTAGAGATTTATCTTTTAGGAAAGATTTTGAATTTATCACTTGATTTTCTACATTCCCATAAAAATCCAAAAAAATATTTTACATTTTAGTATTTCCTTTGTTATTTTCAATTCAACCATTTGCAAAAAAAGCGCAAATTATTTCAATATATGAAGTATATAAGCTAATGGAAATCAATTGCGCCTAAGGCTCCACTTTAGAGAACAACCCTGGGGTTGCACCCAAATATCACTTAATCATTTAACAAAATGATTGTCGCCATAATACCCCTTTAAATCATTAAATTCTATAGGGTTACCTTACCCCATCAAAGTACCGAAAAATGGTCTACCGACAAGAAACTGGGCTTTAGGATATTAAAAATTTCTAGAATTTACATTGATACTCTAACCTTTTTCCTTTCCCTAGAATACTTCTCGGAATATCTGTAATTCATTTCTGAAGAAAACCCAATTTTTTAGGGTTTTTCAGATCTTTTTCCTTTTGATCCGAGAAATTACCTTTATCGTATTATGAGTAATAATTTTATAAAATTCTAGAAATTTCATATGATTTTCTGTACCTTGAACTCATATATTTGAGGTCTCCTAATGCCTCAAATAATTATTTTTCTTTACTAATCTTTAAAATTCTCTAGATAGAAATCTAGGCAGAGTTTAGAAAGCTGACTTCCGTTATTTTGACTAATGGATTTTTCTCTATCTTTTGGGTATCTGTTAATTTTTCTAATATCTTTGTCAATTTTGACCTTTGACTTTGGTCAAATGACCAAAGTGCCCTTAAATTTTCCCTTTTTTTACTAGAATGCCATTACTTTTCTTTCAAAATTCCAATCCTACCCCTATAATTCTACTTTCATCCTTTCCTTTAATGACATTTGGGTCCTTCCCAGGATGGCACCCATTGATCCAACCACTAAGCCACATATTGTAAAATTTTATCATTGTCTAGCCTTGGAAATGGATCAAAAGATTTATGATTTCCAATGATTGCACAGGGTGTAACCCTAGGGTTGTTGTCTTTAGAGCTTTGTGTACTACTAGATTTAGCTTGTGTTTAAGTTAGTTTTGCAATTGAAAAAAGTTTTTTGATTCAAAATAACTATGTGCCTGAATGCTAAATACAAAATATAATTTCTTTTTGGTATTTTTGAATTAAGATGAAGCTGCAAAACAATATTGAGGTGTAAAAGTGTTTGACGATGGATTCCTCTTGAAATGAACATGGTCATCATAGTTCACAAAAGATTAGGGAAAGTATTAGTTTTGGCACTAAGTTTCGTCATGAAAACCCCAACAACTCGCTGAGTCAGAAATTCCATGTAATAAACTCCATTCCATGAAACTCTTCAAAAACACTTAGTGTGAGTACGGAAATTACAAAGTGAGAAATTCAACTTAACACATCATTGCCTCTAAAATCAAGCATAACCAGGAAGATAGAAGAGAACAATAAAGATTTCATTGAATAGTTAGAAGTGAGACTTCACTCTACCATGTCAATCACAAAACAAGTGCAATACACAATTAATCCGTGTTTAGCTCGACTGAGACCAAGCATCTACATACAAATTATAAGTTTTTACTTAGAAACAAAGTAATCTATAACATAAATGCATATTGAAATCCAATACTCCCCTTTTGGAACTTCAAACTCAGACTATCTTCATCTTCAAGAGGAAAGGATACGCTTAGCTACTCATTGGATGAGAAATCGAGCTCTGAATAGATGATAGGAGGTACATGGATGGATTGATGGTGAAAATGGGTGATATTAGGTTTTGAGTAGAGAAAAATAAGATGAAAATGAGAGTGGTGATGATTTCTGCCTCCTCCTACTTCTTCTTCTTCGACACTTACCCTATTTAGGTTATAATAATCGTCCAGGGTCAGATCCAAGAAGGTGGGTTTGGTTTTGTTTCCATTTAGAGCCTAATTCATTGTTGCTACACGATATTTGCCATGTCAAACATGGAATTTAGTCACGAAGAACCTCTCCCAAGGATTCAAGCTTGACTTATTGAACTTTTGCCACGATGAACTTTCCAGAGCTGTCTTTTAATGTTCTTGTTCAGAGTTCCTAAAATGAAATAGCAAATACTTGAAGTATCATTTGCTCATGATGGGATTTAAGCACAATTGTATCATTATTCATGGCAGATGTACCCAAAATTACATAATCCATATCAACAACTCTAAATCTCAAATTAAGCATAAAAAGGGTCATGAAGGACTAAAATTGAATAAAAAACTCTAGAAATTCAAGTACAAAAGTGGCATAAATATGGTTCAATCAAATTCCCCACACTTAAACCTTTGTACTCCTTGACAAAGCTTTTCAAAAACTCTAAAATGATCAATACACCAAGAATGTATCCTCATGAATCCAGGACTACAGAATTTAGTAAAAACTTCGCCAAGGAGTGAATAAGGATAATAGCAGAGACAATAATAAATCAATCCCTGAGAGAGTTCAATTCAAGAGACTGAATAGAAGGACTTTCTCTCAAAGGTAGAAGTGTTTCTCTCTTATCTCACTATGTAAGGACAATTTCACTCATGGTCTGCTCATTCAAATCTCTACATATGCTTGTAATTATTCTACCTCTCTACTACAAGTCAATATAATGTGAATCAAGAGGACTTTAGGGTTTAAGATGGATGATTGGGGTTGCGAATAATGATAATGAAAAGAAATCCTTGAATACACAGCACCAAAAGAAATTAAACATATTAGTGCACTTGCAAGACTTTAGAGAAATTTATGTTTAGACAATATACTACTTTTCTCTTTAATTTTCTCTTCTTCTCTTCTTTATGTTTAGACACCACAGAATATTGGATCAAAAAGCTTGACAAGTTATAGAGAGATTACAAATTAAGACAGACCCTCACTAATCAAATGAAATTAGGCCCAATTATCCTCTTGACAAGGCTAATGTCTCAATTAAACAGTCTTAAGAATTAAAAATGCAAAGAGACAATTTAAAATTGCATCTACGCTTTTCATTTGCTAATAACTCGAAAAACGTAATTAACCAAAAAATTGTATCCTTTAAATTCATGCATCAACTTCCCAATGCATTGTCTTCGAAAATCATGGTTTTATAAGTTTGCTCAGGAGTGTTAAAGGCATAAAGGTAGGATGAACCTTTTATTTCAAAATTCAAAACCAAAATTTCTTTTTATAAATGCAGTGAAGATTCACTATGGCTAACCACAAAGTTGGTCACTGCGAACTACACCCGAGAGGTGAGTTCTGTGTGCAAGTGGTTTCGCCGCGACACAACCATAAGATGGTCGCAGTGAAACTCACTCAAGAGGTGAATTGCTTTATTTTGACTACTTTCACCGTGGTGAACAATAAAGTTGGTTGCAGCGTAAATGGTTAGAGAGCAAAACTTGCAGAAATTTTTTTAAAGAACTTTAAAATTACCAAAGTTTTAAGCAAAGTGGCCCAACATTTAACCCTCCAAAAATTCTAGTTGCATTTAAAATCAAGGTCATGCTTGAAAAATTTAAATCCTAAATTCCCCCACACTTAAATCAAATATTGTCCTCAATGATTGGAAGGTAAGATTAAACAATCAAATAAAGCACGTAATTCGCAAGCAATACCAAAAATTCATGCAAGCATGCAACAAAATCTGGAAAAATAGCATATAAAACAAGCATATATACAATATAGCTGCAAAAAATAATCCACAACAAATCCAGTACAATTGTATCAGAGTCCAACAGAAGACTAATCCTATCCATCCATCGCTGAGTCGCCCTCGGAATCCACCTTCGCAGCAGCCTCCTCCTTCCCAGTTGCATCCGCTGCTCCTCCCTCTCCAGATGGTCTGACTCCTGAAGGTCCTGCACCACTAACATCATCCTCCTCCGGAGGTAGCTGAAAGTGCAAGCTCTGCGCAAGCAAGGCGTCCGTCCTCCTGCGATGCCTATGCTCCCTATCGAACTGCTGAAGCATCGAGACTTTAAACTTCTGGAAATCAGTAGCCAGACTGTCAAGTGTAATGGGGGCTGGAGATGCTAGATGAACGTCTGGTGCCTGGGGTGCTGGAGCCTCTTGATCCTTAGCTAGCAGATCGTCTATATCAATGAATGGCTTAGGCTGAGGAGCAAGAGCTCTACGGATCCTCTCATAAATAAAGGCCGGGGCAGGGGCAAACGGATGGTCCTCAGGGTACTCTGGTATCTCTAACTCAGCGAACATACTGTTGGAAATTGTGCCCTATGGCCAATCATTGTACTTCGCACATTATTTATTTTAACGAATTTTCTCCATTTAATTATCATAAACTTTGTGTGTTTATTATGATAATTGTATCCATGGGCGAATTATGAATATTGTCCTAAATGTCCCTGGCCAGTTATCTATGTGGGGACAAAGATGAAGCAAGACCAGTATGACTTTGATAAGGTGTGGAGATACAAGTCAAAGTCATAGGCACTTGTAAGAGTATAAGGTATTGGACCGACCCGCTATGATAAAGCTACATGGATTAAGTCATTAGCTTATCTCATATGTAATCACGTCACAATGCCCTTCAACCTAAGATCATCATGGATTCCTACATGAGAGTCGCTAACCTTTGACCTAGTCAAAAGTCATCTTTGACCGAGTGGTGATAAAGGCTATAATCGGGCTTAAGGGTTTTCATGTGAAGGAATGTGAGTAATCAAGATGGGTTTTGTCCCTCACATTAGTTGAGAGATATTACTGGGCCCTCGATGAGTGAGTCTGAGAAATGTATGGCCATACTGTAACAAGAAGGGGTTTTCATTTCTTTAATCAGACTACTTAGGGATCGATAAAGTAATGGTCGGGAATAAGAGGATGACGTCATCCATGCCTCATCCTTGACCGATATATCGCGTGACAAAAGGGATGTGATGTGGTTGCATGAAAGGTTCCGTCGTATTAACGATCCCCGTATGATTTGGGTAGTCCTAATGTCTTGCTAGAAACCGCTTGCGACTTGTGGGCCAATGTTGAATTTAGTCCACTGCCAACTTTATATGGGCCTACAGGGTCGCATGCAAGAACAACCCAACATAAGCTTTATTTCTACGGTTTATTCGACTTTTAAATATATGAGTATATATGTTGAAATTCGAAATTGCACAATGTTATATAAATAATATTTGTGTGTGTTAGCTTAATTTATTTGATTAATTAAACAACTAACATCAATTTAATTTATAAGGATAAATTAAATCTTTTGGCTCATTATTTAGATTAATTAAATGGATATGATTTGATCAGATCAATTTAATCCAAATTAAGATTGCAAAATTCGAATTTAACATTTTGAATTTCAAATTTTGAATTTCAATATTAGATCTAGAATATTCTTTTGGAATCCGAATTTCAAGATTAGATCTAGAATATCTTTTGAAATTTGAAATTCAAGATTAGATCTAGAATATCTTTTGAAATCCGAATTTCAAGATTAGATCTAGAATATCTTTTATTTGAATTTCAAGATTAGATCTAGAATATTCTTTTGAATTTTGAAATTCAAGATTAGATCTAGAATATCTTTTGAAGTTCGAAATTCAAGATTAAATCTAGAATATCCTGTTGAAATTAAAATTTTCAAGATTAATAAAAGATTAATCCTTTATTATGATGCACTCTATGAGCTTTATAAATATAAGTGCTCGTGAACAGAAGAGGCATCTCATTCGGTATTTTGAATTCATTCTTGAGCCACGAAACCTTAGAGAGAGTGAAACAAAGAGGCGCTAGCATGCTGCTATTGTTGGAGACTGTTCGCATGGATACCGGTAGAGGGAGGCAATTGAAAGAACGTCGGCTCCTCGTGATCGGAAGTAAGAACGCAGGACGTTGTGGAATCTGAAGAGATCCAGATGCAAAGGAAGAGACGATTTTGTAATACAAAAGGTACGCCTTTATCTCCTCGATCTAAACGCCTTTGACAGATCCGTATTTGGGATTAGAAAATTTTAAATTTCGCTGCTTGTATGTACTAATCCCAACACATACCAGAAATAAGATGCTGGAAAATGATGGCCTTTGTAGTTTTAGAAGTGAGGACGACATCATGAAGGATGGAGTAAATGAGAGTGGATACATCGAAATCGATCCTATGCATTAACATATAAATGCAGAGGGCATGCTTCTTCATGAGGTTCGTTAAGTGGATGGTCGGAAGGATGTTACTGCAAATGAGGTGAATATAGGGTTTAGTCTCAAGATGTCACTCAGAACAGTGAATGTACATCTCAGACCTACGGGGAACATGCCAATCCATCCCAGGTAGACCTAGAATATCGGCAATAGTGTCCTTAGGGAACTGGCTCATAAACTGAACGTAATGATCACGTTTGGGAATGGGTAAAGCGAAGTGGACTCCGATGGTATAGCGATTCATTGCATGTTGTAATGTGGTTCCTCGGCAGTCAATGAAAAGTGCCAACTCATGATGACATATGGCATAAAAGTGATGGACGAATGCGAGGTTCCCCTGGGTACGCTCGCGAATAAGGCCGGTGAGACTAGACTTAGTCAATTTACGAACGAAAGGGTGGGTGGTAGGGTTTAATGGAAATGAGTGTTCCTTAACCAATGGATGATTCTGAGTAAGCTCTAAAATGTCCTCGAAGGACTGGGATGGTTCTGGGTCAGGGCTAGGAGGATCTACTACATTAGGTAGCTTGGTCCTAGACATGGTGACTAGTTCGACATAACAAATGGAAAAGAAAAACAATGAAAACACAAGTTAATACATGTGAAAACAAGCTACAGTTCAAGTTGGCCGTAATAAAAGTTGGGGTTAGTCGTGGCGACATATAAACTTCGTTGCGGCGAAAATCGCAGAACTTGAACAGTGACAGTGGCAAAAAACACTAAACGAAATTTGAAAGAAAACGAAATGGAATGGAAGAATAAGGAGTTAAATCACTTACCTTAGATGGTGTGATGGTAGTGATGCAAGGAAACATAAGGATAGTAGCGGCAAACGGAGAAATGCATGGATGGTGATAGCAGAGAGTAGAAAGTGACGGCAGAAGTTATGAAATAACGAACAAACTTTAAAAAGAAAAGACTGGCGTGAGACGAAGAGATGCGATTATTGCCGTGGTGAAACCAATTTTTGGTTGTGGCAAAAATCTTGGGAAGAAATACAGTCTCGAAGTTTAGCTGCAGTGAAAAATGAAATTCGTCGCAGTGAACACTTCCTGAGAAGACAGACTCAATCGACAACAAGTTTGGTTGTGGCGAAAATTGTATTTCGTCATGGCGAAACACCACATAGAACAAAAACATAGAGTTGAAAACACAAGACACAAGACCACAGTCAGCATTCAAGCCTAGAATCTTCAACCAATCATTATGCACATCCTAAAACATACAAGCAAGACCCATTTCAAGTACAAACCTCTTGAAGACAAGCCAAGTTTATTGACCTCAAAACAATACTGGCAGATAAAAACAACTAGCTACCACTACTGGCAATGTTCCTCCCCCACACTTGAATCATTCATATTCACAACATAATCATCAAAAGTTCAAAGTAAATGATCATACGAGGAAAAGGAACAACCTTAGAATCATGACGGCTTACGGGTTTCTTCGGTGTCCCTATGTTCATCTTTGGTATGTCTTGTTCAATGATCCTGTAAAATAAATTGAAATGCCTCTCCCAGAGATGTCATCACTGTTTATATAGAATAAGGCATTCATGCACTTGTCAGTTAACTTCACAGAATGTGTGTATGGCATAGAAAGCATGCTATCAATTGATATAAAATGAGTGCATGTTTCAATCATTTTATAAGAACATAACGGTGGATTAAGGGGTTCAACAGGAATTTCTGAATCTTTTCACAAATGATGCATAAGAAAATTGATGTGAACATGCAAATTCATTTTCCAATTCCAATTCAGTATATGCATCATCAATGGCATTGAAGCTTAGCAAAGAATAGTCCTCATATGGATGTCTCGTGGCTTCATACATATTAAATGGGATCTTACTTTCTCTTACTTCCATTGATATGCTACCCTCTTTCATTCTAATAATAGTATTAACAATCATCAAGAAGGGTTTACCCATTATCAAGGTGGACTCACTCATGGATTCTTTAGACATATTGAGTACATAGAAGTTAGCAGGAAAAACTAAGTCCTTGACCTTTACTAGAATGTCTTCTACAACCCCTTCCGGATACCTAATTGTCCTATCCGCTAGTTGGAGTACTAGAGATGTAGGCTTCAAATTTTTAACTCCTAAAGCTTGACAGACAGACTTAAGCATCACATTAATTACGGCCCCTAGAGCTAACAATGCTCCCCCATATGGTTATTTTACCTATAGTGCAAGGGATGGTGAAGGATCCAGGGTCTTGACATTTTACTAGAATTTGAGGTTTAAACATAGATGAAACATTGGAGCTTACTTGGACCCTTTCATTTGATCTAAACTTTCTTTTATTAGTGCATAGGTCCATAAGATATTTAGCATAAGTGGGGACTTTTTTCACTAAGTCAAGCAATAGAATATTAACCTCCACTTTACTAAATAAATCATAAACTTCCTTTTTATGTTTCTTTTCAGCAAGTTTCTTACTCATTAGATATGAGTTAGGAAAAGGGAGTTCATCAATGTTTACCTCTTTACCTTTCGATGAGGTAGAACTATGCTTGCTTTCTTTCTGATTTGTTCTCTTTGTCCCTTGTTCCGAAGCCATTTTCTCTTCTTTTGGTGAGGGAAACTCTCTTTTCAGCAGCAATTCCTCCTCTTTAGTGCTCCCACTTTTCTTTCCATGGGTTGTGGGGTGTGTCAATCTTTCATATTCACTTGCCTCTTCTTCCTCCTCTTCTTCCTCATCATTGAACTTCACTTGCTTCCCACTCCTCAAATTGATGGCATTTAATCCTTTGGGATTGATGATAGTGTTTAAAGGTATGGAGCCACTACTCCTTGCTTGTTGTTCACTCAAATTATTTAAGAGTTAAGTGACAAAGGAGTTCATATTCTCAGCTTTAGTTTCCCATTGCTCCATCCTCTTTTCCAAAGAGGCATACCTCACATCATTCTTTGAGGAATCCTTCTGAATTAGCGAGGCTAATGAATTGAACTGGTTAGCTATAGAAGCCTTTTCCTCTTTGAGTAACATCAACATATTTTGAAGAAGCTGATTTGTATCTTCCTTTGGTGACACACTCAAGGCTTACTGATTGTTTTGTTGTGTGTTGGAGCTAGATGGCCCAATTCCTCCATTTTTTTTTGAAATCTCTGGCCACTGGCTTCTTCACCCCTCCAGCTAAACTTTGGGTTGGATTTTCACCCCTCATTATATGTGTTAGAATAGGGATCCCATTTCTGGTTTGGCTCCCTTGGTACATTGCTGAAACATCTTCAAATCGACTTGGGCACACACTTGATATATGCATTATTGAACCACAGGTTTCGTAACTTGGAGTAGCTAAATCCATGGATGGCTAGGATTTATTAGCATTCAAGCTCTTGAACTCAGCAGTGATTAGAGACAACTGGGATGTAACTTTACTCTCCAACGAATCGACCTTCGATACTAGGGTGTCCATTCTTCTGTTATGAGCACTTGATGTTCCAATTTCATGGGTAGCCCTAGTGTCTCTCACACTATATTGTTGGTGGTTCAAAGCTATCTTCTT
This sequence comes from Vachellia pachyceras, assembly GCA_025593235.1. Taxonomy (NCBI): domain Eukaryota; kingdom Viridiplantae; phylum Streptophyta; class Magnoliopsida; order Fabales; family Fabaceae; genus Vachellia; species Vachellia pachyceras. Next base: position 15,532 of record JANTPZ010147086.1, read on the forward strand.
TATAAGTTCCCAAGCTTCTTCGGCAATCAAATCCATTAATGATCCTCCAGCAGCTGCATCTAGCATTCCTTTCTCTTTACTATTCAACCCATCATAGAAATATTGAACTAGTTGCTCATCCGGAATTTGATGGTGAGGGCATCAAGAAAGAAGGTCTCGAAATCTATTCCAGTAGTCATACAATGACTCATCATACTCTTATCGTGCGGAATAGATCTCCTTTCTTATGGATGATGTTCTTGATGCTGGGAAATACTTCTCCAAAAATGATTTCTTTATGTTAACCCAGCTCTGATAGGCATTCGCTATGTGCCTTGGAAGACTCATGAACCATTCCCTTCCCTTCCCTTCCCTTCCCTTCCAAAGATAGGTGAAAAACCTTCCATAGAACTTAGACAAGTAAGGCTCCAACTGGTTTCATGCTCTGACATATCATTTATAATAATTGCAAATGGATGTATGGATCCTCTCCTAGCAAACCATGAAATTTAGGAAGAGAATTAATTAGTAATTCGTTAATCTCAAAATTGATATCATACTTAGGGCAAGCAGCAGTAAATGGATCATAATTCACATCAGAGGTTGTGGCCTCCCTAATAGTCCTTCTTTTATTGTGTCCATTATTGTCCCCTATTCTTTCCTCTTCACTATTTCTTCTATTACCATTCCCTGGTTGATTTTCATTTATGTTTTGGTTTTGAGGATTAGGTTGATTCTCTGCCATGGTGTTTTCTACAAAAGTTCCTAAATTGTCTACTTCTCCTATACTAGACTCTCCTACTTCTCTAACTACCTTGCCTTTCTCTTTTCTTTTGTGAGCCTTACATCTCTCCTTCAATGTCTAACAATCTCAGGATCATAAGGTTCTAGCTGATTCTTTTTGTGCATACAAGAGTAAAATCAAGGCAGGAGCAAGCTAAAACAATTTGAAATACACTTAAAAAAATATATGAATGGAATGGGTGTACGTGAGTGTGTTAATGAGTATGTATGAAAAATATGTATGATTGAAGTGTATGTGTGCATTGAAAATGAAATGAAACAAGTGGTTAAAGTGTGAAAAAGAAATTTTAGTCACGGTTAAAGTAATATGGTCGCGGCGAAAAGTACCCAAGAGGGTAAAACAAGTGAAAATTCAGATTTTGGCCCGGCAAAATTATACTTTAGTCTCGACGAAGAACACCTGAGAGGAATCACTCGTTCACAATGCAAGTTACATCACGGTGAAACTCAACTTTAGTTGTGGCACACTACACTTGAGAAGGTGTTTCTCTGTGGAATTCAAGTATGCCGTGGTGAAAATGGAGATTGGTAGTGGCGGAAACGTAAACATTATGCAAAATGCAGATGAAAGCTAGTGTAAATGCTGGTCTTCCTAAAATGCAATGCTATGATATGCACAAATTTATCCTATATTATATTCAAATGCAAAATAAACAAATAAAATGCAAGAGAAACAAACAAAAACACAATCTAAACTAATGGCACTTAGCTCCCCGGTAACGACACGATTTTTGATCCAACCACTAAGCCACAGATTGTAAAATTTTATCGTTGTCTAGTCTTGAAAATTGATCAAAAGGTTTGTGATTTCCAAGGATTGTACAGGGTGCAACCCTAGGGTCGTTATCTCCGGAGCTTTGTGTACTATTAGATTTAGCTTATGTTTAAGTTAGTTTTGCAATTGAAAACAGTTTTTTGATTCAAAATAACTATGTGCCTAAATGCTAAATACAAAAAATAATTTCTTTTTGATATTTTTGAATTAAGAGGAAGCTGCAAAACAATATTGAGGTGTAAAAGTGTTTGATAATGGGTTCCTCTTGAAAATGAATTCACAAAAGATTAGGGAAAGTATTAGTTTTCGCACTACGTTTTGCAATGAAACCCCCAACAACTAGCTAGGTCAGAAATTCCATGTAATGAACTCCATTCCATGAAACCCTTTAAAAACACTTAGTAAGAGTAAGGAAATCGCAAAGTGACATATTCAACTCAATACATCATTGCCTCTAAAATCAAGCACAACTAGCAAGATAGAAAGGAACAACAAAGATTTCGTTGAATAGGTAAAAGTGAGACTTCACTCTAACATGTCAATCACAAAACAAGTTCAATACACAATTAATCCAAGTTTGGCTCGACCGAGACCAAGTATCTACGTACAAATTACAAATTCTAACTCAGAAACAAAGTAATCTATAGCATAAATACAGATTGAAAACCAATACTCCCCTTTTCCGAACTTCGAACTCAGACTATCTTCATCTTCAAGAGGAAAGGATACGCTCAGCTACTCGTTGGATGGAAACCGAGCTCCGAATGGATGATAGGAGGTAGATGGATGGATTGATGGTGAAAATGGGTGATATTAGGTTGAGTAGAGAAAAATAAGATGAAAATGAGAGTGGTGATGATTTCTCTCTCCTCCTACTTCTTCTTCTTCTTCTTCTTCTTCTTCTTCTTCGATACTTACCCTATTTAGGCTATAATAACCATCCAGGGTAAGATTCAAGACGGTGGGTCAGGTTTTGTTTCCATTTGTAGCCTGATTCGTTGTTGCTGCACGATATTCGTTGCGGCGAACCTCTCCCGAGGATTCAAGCTTATCTTATTGAACTTTGGCTGTTGCAAACATTAATTTGCGCTGCCACGAACTTTCCCGAGCTGTCTTTTAATGTTCTTGTTTAGAGTTCCTGAAATGAAATAGCAAATACTTGAAGTATCATTTGCTCATGATGGAATTTAAGCACAAGTGTATCATTATTCATGGCAGATGCACCCAAAATTACACTAATTCAGATTAACAACTCTAAATCTCAAATTAAGCATAGAAAGGATCATGAAGGACTAAAATTGAATCAAAAACTCTGGAAATTCAAGTACAAAAGTGGTATAAATAAGGTTCAATCACCCATCTTGTCATTGCACTAGGCCTAGCACGCTTAACCGTGAAGTTATTAAAAATTTCAATCCCTTAGGCCTAGACTACTTGTGATCTTTCTGGTTCACTAACTTCCTCTTTTTCTGTACTTTCTATCTCTGGGCCTTATCTCATCTCGTAACTATCGGTTTGACCTCTATTTCAATTTACAGAAAAGGATGGATATTACATTTCTCCCCCTTAAAATAAATTTCATCCTCAAAATTTACACATCCGAGTTAATAACTCTGAGCTCTTAACTTTTACTTCTTTTATTTCCCTACATAATTTTCTCTAGCGTTAGTTATTGCCAGACTACTTTTATAATTATCTACTATAGGATCCTACATTTTAACTGGGAAAAAGGAAATTTTTGGTGTCTTTAACTCAGATTTGGGGTAAGGCCAAAAAATAACTATTGTTTTATCTTTGAAACATTCAAAACATCTCTTTAACTAGGCTTCTTTAGCTTTGAAGATTGACATGGTTCTCATTATTGGAGATACCCTTACAGAAATATGATCTCCAACTTTAACTTTTAACGGCCGTTTTCTCTTATTGGCATGAATTACTTACTGACTTATCACATCTCTATTGGCTTTATCTTCTTAGCCATTCTATTACTATCTCATAATCATGTTAATTTCTCTCTTTACTGAAGCTTCTTGATCTTTTCTAACTGACCATTACTTTTGAAAAATGAAATCTCCAAGGCAACATTACTTCTTACTTCACATTGCAATGGTCATCTTATCTAGTCAGTTTATTCTTTGTTGACTTTTACTATCTGTAATTTTTCTTTATCTTTATTCTTAACTTACCTTTAGGTCTTTTTCTTTCAATACCTGGTGAGTTCAAGTAGTATCTAGGGTTTTTTTCTTTCCCTTCCTTTCTTAACTCATGTTGCTAGCCTCAAGGTTATCTACTCGTGATTATGCGGGAGGCCTTAAGCTTCAATCTTTGAAGCTTTCTAATATTCTTCGCTTCTCAAGCTTATCTTACCATTTAGCTGGTATGACTATAACTTGTTCAGGACTTAAAACTGTGCTCTTTACTTACTTTGCTTTTCTTTTCTCAAGAATTGGAATGAGCTCATCTTAATTGACAGTTGGGCTATCAATAGAAATAATCAAGGGTACTCTCTCTACCCTAGCTAACTATTGTGAGGAAGCTTTCTTATCTTAATCTCAGCCCCTGGTCATCTCATTCTCTTATCCAAAGAGCAGCATATTGCTTATGATTCCAAGCCATGAAGGCTCTCTGCTTACTGTTTAACTGGGTCTGTTATGACTGTAAGAGCTATATCGCTCTTTTGGAGGCTTATCGACTCTTCTTATCTCTGAAAATGCTGATAATAGAGTCATTTTTCCCTTTGGAATCTTTAGACCATCAAGCATAAGTTAAGTTTATGTCGTTTATCCTCAGTGGTCGTTAGTATGATAATTCCCCAAGATTAATCGTAGAAGCCAACATATCTTCTTAGGCTTTGCTTATTCCCCTTTACCTCTTTAGAATTTCTCTTTTATTTTTATGCTTTCTGGATCATCTCTCTCAGGCCATATCTCTTTTTGCCATACTACTTGAACTCTTATACATTGATTCATTCCTTTAGCTAACTCATTTAATGTATGTTCTATACCAACTTGCATTTTGTTCATCTCACTGGCTTATCTGGTACCCAACTATTAAAGGGATTTTATCCCTGACTGTTATTAGCTTATTTTCTCTCTTTTCGTATTGTGGATGGTTTGCTCCACATTCCTTGCCTTTACTTTTTTCTTTCTTTCTTATGGGATAATATAGGAAGCACACAATGGTTTCACTTTGGAGTAATATTTGATTCCTGTCTATCTATTAGGAAGTAGCCCGCCTAATTGCGATGACTTGTGTGACACTCCTTAATCTTTACCTTTAGCTTCATTAAATATCTATTTGGAAGCACCTTTAGGCCTTTAGTGACTTAGAGTAACCAAAGAGTG
>JANTPZ010147087.1:0-29586 GCA_025593235.1 Vachellia pachyceras
GACCTTTATGTCCTTGGTCTTTTATTAAATGACATATGGGTCCCTTCCCAGAAGGTCACCCATCCTGGGATTGCTCCAGGGCGAGCACGCTTAACTTTGAAGTTCCTACCGACTTTCATCCACCCGACCAATCTCTGATTCTGCGACTTCCGGCCCAACAGCATCAACTTTTTCTGCTCTTTCTATCTATGGGCTCTGACTTGACTTCTGATTACTTGTTTGGCCCTTTTTATCTAATGACCATATTGCCCTTGGTCTTTCCACTTAATGACATTTATTTCCCTGGCTTACATTCTTAGAAATTTCAAAGCCTTAGGACTAAATTGACCAGGGTCTCTTTGGTCCATTAATATCTTCTCTTTCTGTACTTTCATTTATGGGCTTTGTCTCATCTCATATCTATCGATTTGGCTTCTGTTTCTATTTACAGAAAATGGTGGATATTACATTTCTCTCCCCCTGAGAATAAATTTTGTCCTTGAAATTTACATATCTGAGTCAGAAATTCTAAGCTTTTAACTTTCATTTTTCCTTTTGTTTTCCCCGCTTACTTCCTCTGGCGTAAGCCCTTTCTAGAGTACTTTTATAATTAATTGGGAAACAAGAAATTCCTAATGCATAGGACTCAGACTTGGGGTAAAGCTAATCAATAGCTATCCTTTCGGCTTTAAACATTCTACAGTCTCTTTAATCAGGCTTATTTGGCCTTAAAGATTGACATAATATTCATTATTAGAGACACCCTCTAAGGTATTTGATCTCCAACTTTTAACCTTAACAGTCATTTTCTCTTATTGACATGAATAAATTCTGATTTGTAACATCTCTTTGGCTTATCTTCTTAGCCGTTTCATTAATATCTCAGAATCATGCCAATTTCTTTCTTTACTAATGCTTCTTGACCTTCACTATCTGACAATTAGTTTTGGAAAATAAGTTTATGAGGCAATCTTACTTATTGCCTAACTATCAATGGCCATTTATCTGGTTAACCTCATACTTTGCTGACTCTTATTTTTCCTTCTAGATCTCATATTATTTAACTAGCCTCGTGATTAATTACTCACAATCATATTGAAGGCTTTAAGCTTCAATCTGTGAAGCTTTCTGATATTCTTCACTTCTCAACATATCTTTCTCTATAACTGGCCTGATTATCACTCATTTAGGACTTACAGTTTTGCTCTTCATTTTCTTTATTTTCTTGCCTGAGGAATTGGGAATAAGGTCCTCTTAATTGACAGTTAGCTATCTGTGGAAATAATCAAGGGTACTCTCTCTGTACTAGCTATCCATCATGAGAACATCCTCTTATCTTGAGCCCATTCCTGGTTATCTCATTCTCGTGTTCTAAGAGCAACTTCTGACTCTAAGCCTCTTCATAGGCTCCTTTATTAAGGTCTACATGACCTTATGCACGTTAGTGCCATTATGTAGGCTTGGTCCCTAACCCTTACCTCATAACATTATTAAGGGAGTCATTCTTGCTCTTTAGAAACCTTTAGACCATAGAACCTGGGTTAAGAATAAATCATCTATCCTCAGTGATAGCTAGACTGATAAATCAACAAGATTAATCGTAGAAGCTGACATGTCTTATTAGGCTTTAGCTCAATCCTCTTTTTCTCTTGCATTTCACTAGAGCATTTCTTTTTCCTTTCGTACTTCTTAACTCATTCTTCTCAGGTCATATCTTCTTTTGTTATACTGCTTGAACTTTTTGACATTAATTCATCTCTTGCACTATTTCATTCAATGTCTATTCGATGTAAAACTGCTATTTTTCAAGATCTGACAATCCTTACTGTTATTCTGCTTATTGCTGTAACATTGCAGAGAGAGGAATTTCATTCTGTTCATCTTACTGGCCTATCTAGTACCCAAACTATTCAAGGAATTCTGCCATTGACTGTTTTCAGCCCATTTTCTCTCTCTTCATATTGGGAACGGCTTGTTTCATATGCCTTACTTTTACTGCTTTCTTTCTCTTGTGAGACAACATAAAAGCTCACAATGGTTTCCCATTAGAGTTTTATATGATTCCTGTCTATTAGGATTACACTGCTCCCTGTCTCTCAGGAAGTAGATTGCCTTGTGCTAGGGCAATTAGTCCCACATATCCCTGTCTATCAGGGTTCTTCTCTACTTCCTGTCTATCAGGAAGTGGCTCGCCTAACTGCGGCGATGGCATTAGAAAATCACCATTCCAAACTCTAAAGAGATACTTTTTGGCTAAAACATTTTCTCACATGATTTCTGTTGGGTACTTCCTCTTCTCATTATAACGCAATGTACCTTGTCCCAATCAGGGAACCTCTCATGAGCTTTCTTACTTATTTTAGCAGTGACATTTATTAATGTGAACTTAATTTCTCGTTTTCATACTTGTCCTGAGGATCACACCCTTCTGTTATGATTGGAAGCATATTGAAATATCACTAGTTTAAATCTCATTATCTAAGACATCTTTACGTTATGTATTACTTGGCTTTACTGTTCTGAGGTGTGTCTGACTTTTTCTTCGGTAGGCTCTTAAGATTCCTTGACCAATTCATCCATGGTCATTTCAACTTTAGAATTTATTCTCATAGGAATCTTTCATCATATGAAGATTTAAGCCTATATACTAGCAGAAAATTCATCACGAAGTATCCTCAGACTCCGCTGCTAGTACTATGCCTTCATTACTATTAACTTGGGTTGATTTAAGTTGGGAAGTCCATTGCAGTTACTGAAATTATTGATGCTGCAGCTACTGTTCTATCACAGTCTATTTAGTTTACTCTTAATAATCATAAAGCCTTTCAGTAGCTCTAGTACTTCTGGTACTGTTTACTTTCTAATTTCTTTAGAAATTAATCACAACTCATTCAAAGTCTACCCAACTCATTCTCATATTTAACTGCAATAAAATAGAGCACAAATGGCATTTCTATATCATAACTGCACTTTAACTATTCATACTTTATGCCTTATTTATCTCTGGCATTAGAATCATTAAACAGGATCTTATCCTATCCTGTCTCTTTATTTTGTACTCTTTGAACTTTTGGATGATTCTAATGTATAGAACTTTATCTCTGATAACATGTACTTTGTCCAACATACGATCATGCCCCCATTTACTCGAGTATTGGAATGTCTAATAACCTCGAATGTTACTGGACTATTAGAGATTCTTTCCTTAATCATCTTTTCTATCTTAAGTATAGAGGTAAGGTTCAATCTCATCTAGTATTCTCTACCTCAAAGTAGGCTTTGGAAAGATATAGTGTCTATCTTTGAACTTACTTATTCCTTCAGAGGTTTTGCTAAATTCTTTAGCTTCTTCTTGACTCATCTGAGTCTCTAAGTTCTATGCAAACTGATCCTCCTGCTAAGCATCCTTGACTTCATCCTCTATGTCAATGAGGATTTAAATGATTCCGTATCTATCAGGCTCTCTATCAACTTTCATCATCATCATCATTATGGCTACCTGCTCTATTTTCTGTTTTAAGAAAAAAAACATCGGCAACTACATTTGCTTTACCTGGATAATACTTTATCATGTAGTCATAGTTTTTGAGCAATTCCATCTGACGTTTATGTCTCAAATTCAACTCTATCTAATAATGTAAATACTTGAGACTTTTATCATCATAATATAACTTGATGACTGCTCCATATAAATAGTACCTCCATATCTTTAGAGATTAAACTATCGCTGCTAGCTACATATCAAGTGTGGAATAATTCTCTTCATAAAACTTTAACAGTTGTTTGGCATAAACTATCACTCGATTCTGTGTATGAGTACACATCCCAATTCGTGCTTACTAGCACATTGTAGATCACATAGGTCTCTTTCGGATCTGGAATTACTAGTACAGGGGTTGAGGTTAGCTTTCTTTTTAACTCTTGGAAACTAGCCTCACACTTCTCCTCCCACGAAAAAGGTTGATTCTTTCTAATGAGCTTAATCAGCAGTAAGGCAATCCGAGAAATTTTTTTCTTCTTTTTTTTAACATCTGTAATAATTTGCTAGGCCCAAAAAGCTCCTGACTTCGGTTACTATCCTAGGCAGATTCATCTCAGTACTACCTTTACTCGGTGTAGTCCACTACGACCCTTTCCTGAGAGATCACGTGCTCTAGGAATTTCTCTTCTCTTATTGTCCTAGGCCGATTCCATCTCAGTAATGCCTTTTATTGGAGTAGTCTGCAGCGACTCCTTCCTGAGTGATCACCTATTCTAGGAATTTCACCTTTGATAACTAGAACTTACTGAGCTTAGCATGAAAAGGTTTTTCTTTCAAAACAGTTAATACAATTCTCATATGCCTCTTTTGTATTCCTCTAAAGATCTGGAGTACACTATAACATCATCTAAAGACTACGACAAACTATTCTAGGTATTGCCGAAATACATACTTCATGTACTTTATGAAAACTGTAGGGGCCTTCATCAAACCAAACGGCATCACTATAAATTTATAATGTCTATATCTAGTATGGGAAGCCGTCTTGGCGATGTCCTCAGCTCTAACTCGGAGCTGGTGTAGCATGATATAAGATTTATCTTGGAAATACTTTGTTTCCTGGTACTAGATCAATAGCAATTTCCACCTCTCTCTGGGGGTAATCCGTTGATCTCTTTTGGAAATACATCTAAGAACTCTCCAACTAACGGAATATCTTTAAGGGACTCTTTAACTTCATCTTAACTAGGGAGGAAGTCCCTATTGTGTCTTATGCGACTAATCAAACTCAAAGGCCTCACTGGCCCTTTCTTTTTGGCTACATAAAATCTTAGTCTATGAGGAGAAAAATAGTTATGTAACTTCACGGGTATCCAACTCCAGATTACGTTCAACGTAATCCATTTACTGTGTCTGGATTTCCTATAAACTATCTCCTCTAGATAAACTTTGAAGTTTTAACTTCAATCTTTTGGTTGCCTTTACATCCCGCTTAACCCTCGAGATGATACTAGCATAGTGGATCCTGATCCAGATGAAGTGTATTTGGAGTTCTCTTCTTTTACTGGGAGCTCTTCCTTTGGTACCAGCATCTCTACCGGGTTTACGGGTTCAGGATAATCTGATCCAATTATTATGTCTCCCTAGCCCATCTGGATATAAGCCAACCGAAACCCTCATCCATGCAAAGCAATATGCTCACGGAGTCCTCGGGTGTTAGCATCCAGGACGTGCCACAGTGAAACAATTAGACTTTCATATCCATTATCCCTTGCATATTCTAGTAGTTCTTGTGCTAGCTCATTCTCTTTCTCAAACACTTCATTTAAATTCTAAAATGATTCCATCATATTGGAACCAATCTCTAAAGGTTCCTTCTTATCATGTTCTTCTAATCACATTCATTCATACACTCATGAATATGGAACATAAGCTATAGCTATCTAACATATATCCAAAAGAGGAAACCAGTACATAACACATCAGTTAGCTAATGACATATCAATTTCATAGGCATATGGAATAATAGTGCACAATAATCAAATAACAATGCACAATTATTCCAAATTAATCCCATAACCTATGCTCTGATACCAAACAGTGACACTCCTTAATCTTTAGCTTCATTAAATATCTATTTGGAAGCACCTTTAGGCCTTTAGTGACTTAGAGTAACTAAAGAGTGAAAAATAAAAAATTTTCAATTTTAGGGTTACTATTCACGTCACTATTCACAGATTTTTGGGCCAACTTTAAAAATTCGTAAATAATTATAGAAAAATCGAAATTGAGTGCTTCCAATTTCTAATTGAAGCTTATAAGTTCCTCTACAAGGGAAAAATACTCATTAAGTCATTATCTGGCCCAATTGACAGAGTTTAATACGTGAAAAAGCACTGTTCATTTGGCAATTTTTCATTTTTCCAAGATTTTCAGTTATTTTCTTCAATCTTTGGAACATTATAACTTTCTGTACAAAACTACAAATTCAGTGTTCTTTAGCTTGTTTTAAATCTTGCAATGCCAACTATTTTTCTGTAAAATTTTAGCTCATTTGTATTTCATGTACCCTGTTTTGAAACAGGTCAAAATTAGGGCTTTGATTGACTTTACTATGATAAAAAGTTAAAACTTTTCATTTTCAAACTTCATAATTTAAAACCCTAACTTCTAATCCTCTTTTAATTATGTTTGATCATTCATTTAGGAGTTCTTGGCTATCATATATCTTCCATACATGCATAGGTTTCACATAACATATGACATCATAATTACATATCCATGCTTAACAAATTCCTTGCTTTAAACTTCATAAACTTTCTCCTTAGATGCACTTGTACCTAAAATGGTTAATGGGGAAGGGTGAGATTCGAGGAATCCCAGTAGCAAACATTACAAACAATGCATGTAGGATGAATTTACGTAGGCTCATGATCACATAATGAAATGTTGTGTGCTCAATGTCTTGTGTAATATACTTATGGCCATAATAAAAACAAAAACAGAGCTTCATTCATTCATACATGCTTCACATAATCTAGCAAAGTAAGTCAGCAAATCAATGCACAACATAAACATCTCACACATACAAGTAAGTAAGTTCACTACCTTTTAGACTTTGCCTCCTCCTTAAGTACCTTGATCTTCTAACCATAGCTTTTTCTTTGTCACTTTATGGCCCTATGGGATTAATAACATAATTAGAGTCATGAAAAGTGAATGCCCAATGGGCCACATTAGCCCTAAAGGCTTACTTTTACCCTTGGAGTTCATAAAAATTACATTTGGTTACTTTCTCTCTTAATTTCGCATGGTAACCAAAAGCTGTCAGCATGTTGACTAAACTTTGAAAAATCATAATTAATTCTATATAACTCCAATTGGGGTGGTTCAAATTCCAATGGGAATCTCTTTTCAGTATATTTTCATATAAAAATACTCAATTTGGGCCATCACACACATATCATTCCCATAATTTCATCAAATACAAACTGTTCCAGATTTCATTCCAGAAACAGGACAGAATTTCAAAAATCCATATCTCCTATTACACAAGTTCAATTAACCCATATGACCTATCCAATTGAATCTTTATAAGTCTAATTTAATTCTGGAAAGTTTCATGGTCATTGGACAACATTTGGCCACACAAAATCCCGTTACAATTACACTGCCTCCAGAAAACGAATTTCACAGCCCTTCCTCTTTAACTTCCAAAAATTCCAATTTCATATACAAGCATCTAAAAATCATGAACAATTGTATATCTACACAAAAAATTAATTTTGGATCCATTGGAAGCATCAAAATCATTAAAAGAATTCATTTTCATCAGTTTCCAGTCAGACCGAAACAGCAAACCCATATTCAACAATATGAATTTTTTCAACTTCCATCATCATATTCTTGTTCTCAAGCTTGCATTCATGCATGGTAAAGCTTGAATCTAACTCTCCTATGTGAAGAGGAAAATTGGGCAGTACCTCCCCTATTTATGCATGATTTCCCAAATTTACAAAATCATGAAAACAACTCCAACAACAACAACATCATCATCAATATGCTCCTTTCAACAAGAGGAAGCATTTGCAACAAACAAATAGCCCTAAATCCCTCTCTTTCTCACTTTGCTCTCAAGAACCCTAGGTTATGGAGCTTGAAAAAGAGAGCTCAAATCAGATTTTGGAACCATGGAAGTGGAAGAGGAAGTTACAAGGATCATTTTCATATATATCACAAGGTAATATGCTTACTTACCTTGATTTTCCACTTGAGTTTTCTCCTCTTTCCCTTGCTGCTTCAATGGCGTGACTTTGCTCCTCTTTTTCTTCTGGTTTGTGTCGTGGAAATGGGCTGGAGCTGAAGAGAATTTGCTGATTTAATAATGCCCATTTAATGGATTAATGGAATGGAGGGTTTAGATTAAGTCTTGCAACTTAAAGGAGATCTAAGGGTTATCACTTGTCCACACAAGCAACATGTGCTAAGCCCTCATTGGATGTTGAAAAGGTGTCATCATGCCTGTAATGGGCTGGTTAGAATCTGGTTTGGTTAGCCCAACTGGATCCCATTCGGTTACTTTTACCGATTGGACTTTTTACCGGTAAACTTAACTTTATTTCGGCAAATCTTTTCTACTTTTCTTGAGATATTTTATTTCTCATTTAATCTCCATATTTTAATCTTGAATATAATAAAATTATTATTTCCAAAATACCCTTTAATTATCTCAATTTTTACAGGATTATTTATCCTATCCAAAATCCCTGAAACGGAGAAATCGAAGAGCAAATTTCTTTTAGGGCCTTGAAAAATACTACATTTTCACTGATTCTCTAGCCCTTTTCCTTTTTTCAAAATTCCCTCTAGATTGTCCAAAATTAATTTTTGAAATAATTATTTTTCGGGTATTTTTCGGGAAAATCGCCTTGATTGTATACATTGTAATAATTTTATTAATTACTATATCATTCACTTGATTTTTCCATATTTTTGTCTAAATTTTTGAAGAGCTCCTGATACCTTAAATAATTATTTTTCCCCTTTTTGCCTTCAAAATTTCATAGACAGAAATCTAGTCCGAATTTGGAAAATCCGTGTTTCGCCGTTGTGATCACCGAGTAGAGATCTATCTATTGGGCATTTGTAAATTTTTCTGATATTTTTGTCAACTGGTTGACTTTGACTTTTACTCTGTCGAATGACCAAAATGCCCTTCAACTTTTTATAATTATCATTTTGCCCTTACTTTATCTACTTTTGCAAAATTACCATTTTTCCATTACTTTTAATGCTGAAAGACCTTTATGTCCTTGATCTTTTATTAAATGACATATAGGTCCCTTCCCAGAAGGTCACCCATCGTGGGATTGCTCCAGGACGAGCACGCTTAACTTTAAAGTTCCTACCGACTTTCATCCACCCGACCAATCTCTGATTCTGCGACTTCCGGCCCAACATCATCAACTTTTTCTGCTCTTTCTATCTATGGGCTCTGACTTGACTTCTGATTACTTGTTTGGCCCTTTTTATCTAATGACCATATTGCCCTTGGTCTTTCCACTTAATGACATTTATGTCCCTGGCTTACATTCTTAGAAATTTCAAAGCCTTAGGACTAAATTGACCAGGGTCTCTTTGGTCCATTGATATCTTCTCTTTCTGTACTTTCCTTTATGGGCCTTATATCATCTCATATCTATCAGTTTGGCTTCTGTTTCTATTTACAGAAAATGGTGGATATTACATTAGGACTAATTTGACCAGGTCTCTTTGGTCCACTAACATTTTCTCTTTCTGTACTTTTATTTCTATGCCTTATCTTATCTTATAACTATTAGTTTGGCCTCTATTTCAGTTTATAGAAAAGGGTGGATTTTAAATCCTGGTTCAGCAAGAAACAACTAATAGTATCACTTTCCTCAACATAAGCGGAATACATTGCTGTTGCAAGTTGTTGTGGTAAAGTACCATGGATGAAACAGCAATTGTAGGATCTGGGAATGAAATTTGTAGAAATTCACATCCTGTGTGATAATACTGGCATTATTAATCTTGTAAAGAATCTAGTGCATCATTCTCTGACCAAACACATTGATATATGTCATCAATTCATCCGGGATCATGTGCAAAGAAAAGATGTCAAGGTCATGTTCATACCCACTCATCTTCAAATAGCTGACATTTTCAAAAAACCATTAGCAAAAGAGTAGTTCATGAATATGAAAAGAGAATTAGGAATGGCAAATTCTAATAAACTATAAGTAATGTTGAGTTAATATTGTTTTGATGATTAACCATAATAACTTCAGCATCGAATTGTCTTTATGAAGTTTTGCCGTCTCAGGCTCATCCATGTTCAATAATTGAAAAAAAGACCTGAGTTAATGAGAGAAGTGGGAATTATGTGACAAAACTTGAGTCCAGAAAGAAAGCAAACTTGAGTTTAGTGCTTAAAAGATTAAAAGCTCAGCAAAGATTCAAAACTCGAGTTCCGGGGACATTACAACTCAAGTTCCATCACTTGGAGAGAGAACTGAAAATCAGAATTGCATGTTTTGTCTACGAATTCAGGTAAAACTTGAGTTCCACACTCACAAAACTCAAGTTATGGTAAGTACTTTAATGGTTGTTCATCTTCTGCTCACAAAACTCGAGTTTTGAGTAGCTCAAAACTTGAGTTCTTGAACTAAAGAATTATATGTTTATTAAAACTCGAGTTCCAATACTGCGAATTTTTTTTGCTTTTGAAACTCGATTTTTGGAATGACTAAAACTTGATTTCTACTGAACTCAGATGATTTAACCCCTTTTCAGTCAAAACTCGAACTCTAACCCTTGTTTTTGCATTTCAAATTCTCTCAACCAAATTTTAAAATAAACCATTACATCCTTTCGAAACCATCATATCCCAGTAGAAAACTTCCATAAATCATCTCTCACACATTCATTTCCCATTATTTCTCATCTTTATCGATTCTTTCACCAATCTTCATCCTCGACATTGTCAATTCAATATCTCCAAATTTCATTATCCTGTAAGAATATGTCATGGCACGCACCAAATTTCACCAGCCAAGCACCCCAAAGTTCTCCAAAACAACTTCTATAGTGCTCTCTCACACCCAATCCTCATCTCGAAATCCATCCAAGCGAGTACGCATTACAGAGCCTTCATAAGATAATTTGGAAGTCACTTTAGTTAGGAGAAATCGGTCTGGGCATCTAAGGTCTATCTTAGGTAAGAAAGGTAAAGGCAAAGAACTAGCATCTTCATCCTCTCAGTCTGAACCTTCTGCAGTAAAGCCTACTTTGTCAGCACCCTCAGTTTCTAAGATAGAAAGTGCATCTCCATCTCAGTTAGCATCTTCTTTAAAGCCAATCAGAAAGAAAAGAGTACAAAAAGGAGCCAAGAAGCAAATTCCCAAACCTCCTCCCGAGTTCAAATCAAAAAAGGTAATGATCAATTCATCTAGAAATAAGTTTAAGACTAGAGCTCTATGACCGACAATATATGTGAATTTGGATGAAATAAACAAGTTATTGGTGTTGGAAGTGAAAACTTATATGGCTCATTATTATGCACCTCTGATTAGTTTGAGAAATGATTTTTCCCTGTACATCAATCGAATTTTTTATAACAACATGGAAGAAAAGAATATTCTTAGAGAAGATGGAACAGTGCATGAATTCAAATTACTATCTACTATGAGAGGTTACAAGATTCATATTACTGCTAATTTTTTAAATGCCTATCTGGGTACAAATAAGTTTGACAAAACTCTGAATGAATTTACAAATGCTGAAGTGCAAGCTTTACTGAGGCCTGGTGAGAATCTAGATGATGAATTAAAATTTGAACCATCTTCTATGCACATGTTGCAAAGAACCATCCATTATGTCTACTCTCGGTGCATGATTAATAAAGCCAAAAACTATACTCACTCTCCTCCTTTGACTATCAGTTTCTATCATCTATCATGTCCAAAGAGAAGAGGAACACTGGACAAATAGTGTTCAATAAGATGAGAAAAATGGTCACTTCTAAGTCCAAAAAGATGCATTTGCCCTACCATTGTCTGGTCTCAAGAATTATGCAGCTACATGACATTTGGTATCTCATGGATGAGCATAGAAATGTCATGTAGAAATTATCTCATGGAGCTACATCAGATGCCTCTATCTCTACTCAGTTTAGAGAGAGACACTTTCATAGGATGAGCATAGAAATTATCTCTCCTCAACTAGCGGCTGTTCCAAGCAAACATAAAGCTCAATCCTTTGCACCTCAACAGGATTTATCTGATCCATCAATCTCTCAAGCAGCTATTCAGACTGTTATGCAGACAGAGTTCAAGAGAATGAGAAAGGAGTTCATCACTAATATCATAGCTTTGACATATTCATTTGATTCATTCAGAGACACTATCTTAGGGCAACTTGCCTCTCTTACAGATTCTATACAGTGTGTGGATGTTAAAATTGTGTCTCTTCAGCAGTTTGTCAGAGAAAACAAGCCACCTCCTCCTAAACCTACTAAGCCATCTCCTCTACCTGAACCCTCTGAAACATCTTCCTCTCCTCCTCACCTTCTTTGATTGATAACAAAAATGGGGAGAAAATTATGAGTTCTAGATCCTCTATGCTTTACACTTATCTTTATGTCTCTGTGTCATTTCTGGATACTTGTTTATGAGCATAAATTTACACTTATCTTTATGTCTTTGTGTCATTTCAAGATACTTGTTTATGAGCATAAATTTATGACTTTTAAGGCTTTCTATGTCATTTCAGCTTATGCTATCAGTTATAAATTAGCTTATCAGCATGCCTGTCTAGTTTATGGTTTAATGATTTTCTCATACTAGAGTTTATGGGTTTTGTCATCATCAAAAAGGGGGAGAATATTGATACCTTGTTTTGATGATAACAAAAACCTCAAATTATGGCAGGATTTGGAAACTGGTTTGATGATTTTGAAACTGTGCTGAATGTGTTAAAGAAGTTTTGAAACTCGAGTCTCAGGATTTTCAAACTCAAGTTCTATAACTATTTTTCAAAACTGGATATTGAAATTGGAAGTTTTGAAAAGAAGTTTTGTGATCAAGATCAAAAACTCGAGTCCTGAGTTTTCAAAACTTGAAGTTCCATAATGTGCAAACAAAACTGGAAGTCAAATCTTGAGGTTCCAACTTCAAGTTTCTAATCACGTTATAGAACTCGACTTCCACAACTGTCATAGAACTTGAATTCAAAACATGAGGTTTCAGCTTCAAGTTTTAGTTTCAAGTTATAAAAATCGAGTTCCAGGTTTTCAGAACTCGAGTTCCATAACTATCTCTCAAAACTTGATTTCAAAACTGGAAGTTCTAACTAGAGGTTTTCACAGAACTCGAGTTCTCTATTTTTCAAACTCGAGTTCCATGTCTTGTGAAATTATATCAGTTCAAAACTCGATGTTCAAACTCAAGTCCCCTCTAGAAGTTTTTCAAAACTCGAGTTCCTGAGATTCTAAACTCGAGTCTCAAAGACCTTTTCAACTGAAGAGGTTTTCACACGTTTTAAAACTCGTGTCCTTATTTTCACAACTTGAAGTTTTACAATTGGACTTCAAAACTCGATATCAAAACCTGAAGTTTCAAATAAAAGGTTTTTAACTATATTTAAGAACTCTCACTGCAAACTCAAGTTCTAAATGAAATTTTCCTCAAACTCGAGTTATGTTCATGAAAACTAGAAGTTTTATAGCTGAGTTATTAATTCCTATGTAATAAACTCGAGTCATGAACTCTTGCAAACTTGAGTCCATATTTCTTCTGACATGGCCTTTGACACAGCTAGACATAGCATCTACCAGAGCTTTCTGTTTTCGTACTAGGACATTTTGAATATTACCTAACCCCTTAAATGCACTTTAGCTCCTTCATGAATCAGCACAGGTCATATGAGAAGAAAATATGAGCATTAATGGTTTATGCCATTAACGGTTGAACGCATTAAATGAAGCATTTATGACAGATGAACATACACGTTGCAACTGTGAGTAACAAATACAAGCTTCTATCTTATGGCTATTTAATTTCTGAGCAACGGCTAATGAATGCAACCTCAACTATAAATGAAGAAGCATTGAAGACAGAAGGAGATTGATGAACGAACATTAACACGCCATTATTCTCTGATTATATCTTCTGTCATTTTAGTCTGAAATATTTGTGAGCTACAGTAGTTAACAACTCACTCTTTTAAGAGAGTATACTTTGTTAATCTTTGTTGTAATCTTGTGAGAGATTCAAGGTTGGGACCTTGAATTTGTTGGGTAGAATTTGAGATAAAAAAATAGTGAGTGAGACTTTGTTTTAGTGCGTATTGAAAGGGAGAATGAGCCTCCTATTGTAAAGGCCCAGTGAGCCTTAGTTGTTGCTGGATAGTGGCTTGAAAAGCTCAGAGGCGCTATGAGGACTGGACGTAGGTCAGAAGGACCAAACCAGTATAAATCTCTCATGTTCATTCTCCTTTGCCTTGCTCGTTGAAATTGTTTTATTTCTGTCATTTCTGTTTTAATTTTAAAAAGTGACCAATTCACCCCGACTTGGTCAAATCCTATACTAACAGATATCACAAGTGTGAGTCACCTAGACTCATGGCAAGATCATGCTTTCTTGCATAAGATTTGTCCACTTGGAAGGTTATTAAAACCAAGGGCCAAGATTAAGCCAACATACTTTGCAAATAAACCTAAGTTGAGGACCCTTCAAGGAAAATAAAGTGTAGATTTTTTAAGACTCTTCTAGCCATTTCAAGAGAACATTTCATACTCACTAAGAGGAAAGAAGAGGAAGAAGACTCAAGGAACCAATGAAGAGAAATTAAAGAGAGCAAAAATCAAGTAAATCTCAAGGTAACTTGGTGATTCAAGCTTGATTTCTTCACTATAATTGATATATGGTAATTTGGTTGTAACACACATTAACTACCTCTTTAGCTTCATTTTATAGCAATATGAAACCACTTTTGGGCCTTGAATCGCCAAAAATTCCAAAAGAAATCAATACTGAAATTTTGACTTTTAGGGTTACTATTCACAGAAATTTGGCCCAACTTTGAAAACTTATAACTAATTCTAGAAAATAAAAATTGAGTGGTTCCAATTTTTATTTGAAGCTTATAGGTTCCTCTATGGGGGAAAAAATACTCATTAGGTCATTAACTTCCTAGTTGATACAGTTTATTGGGTGAAAAACTACTATTCATTTGGTAATTTTTCATTTTTCCCAGGTTTTTCCTTGTTTTTCTGCAAACTTTGAAACTTCATAACTTTTTGCACAAAACTCTAAATCCAGTGTTCTTTAGCGTGTTTTAAATCTTGTTATATGAAATATTTTTCTAGAAAAGTTCAGCTTATTTTGAGTTCATTTGCCCTGTCTCACATCATACCAAAGTTTATGGTTTGACCAACTTTTTAACCACTTTTTACTCGAACGTGCAATTTCATATTTTCATAGTCATGGCCACTTTTAAACCTCATTTGATCATAATTATACATACCAATGAGGATAATTAAAACATGATTTCACTACTCCTTAGGTATCATACATGTAGGAGTTTAAGTTACATAATTACATAGCAACTTGTAATAAAGTTGTAACTACTTAACATAAGTTGAACATAATCAAACATATCCACATCTTGCTTCATGCATAATTTACTTTTTCCTTACCTTGTATGAGCTTCCACCTAGAAAATACTAGTGAGAAAGAATGAGATTTCAAAGAAATCCCAATAGCAAAACTTTTTAACATACTCAATATACATGACATTGTTTAAAAATAAGTGTGAATGCATAATGAAATGAATGTGCAACATGAGACATGTATATGCATATGGCCATAGCACATCAAGGACATATTCTCACTTCCATTCTCATAAAATAAATCATGCACAATACCTAAAACAATTTCACAACATTTAGTTTAAGTTAGAAGGTCTTTCTACATTTAGCTCTTAACCTTTCCCTTAATTTTGATGCTTTCTTGATCACTTGAGAATTTAATTCCTTGCACCATACTCTTGCCTACATAATGCACAACATCATGACCATTAAACATAAGTCATTACCAAGGCAAGAATCAATTTAAAACTCCATTAAACTTCCTCTTCAATTTCATAAACCCTAGAGCACTTAAACTTGTCTTAATGATTTCTAATGCGTCCTAAAACTTGTGCTCACTTTTACGCTATGAAAAAGATGGAAGCATCAAAATCATCAAAACAACACTCCTTCCACATTATCCATCTATGGCCAAGACACACACATAAACAACAACCACATGATTTTTTCCAACTTCCAACATATATACCAAACTCATTTTTGTGGATTATATAACTTAAATACAACTATTCTACCTCAAATGGAAATTTTTGTAGAATTTTCCCTTAGGGTTTGACATCACAAATTTTACAAATCAAACAAACAACCATCAAACAATCACAAGCTATACACCAATTTACTCCTTACAACACAAGGCTCTAAATCCCTCTCTTTCTAACTTTTTTCTCTCAAGGACAAAAACTTTAAATCTTGAAAAAGAGGAGTTAAATCAAAATTTCAAACCATGGAATAGGTAGAAAAGATCGCAAGGATCAAGAATATATATAGCTTTAGGTGCTTAATCCTTTTACCTTAGCTTTTCTTGGAACAACTTCTTCTCTTGTGTGGTGAAAATGGCGTGCTCTTCTTTATCAAATTCTAGTTGTAATATGTCGGCCAAAATGAGGAAGGAGGAGAAAAATGTGTTTAATAATTCCCTTAGTAAATAATGAATGGCTAAGATGTGTTCTTGTTTTATGGAGTTAATTTAAGGGCTAGGAATCCTCCACCTTATAAATCATGTGCTCTCTTCTTATTGGTTGAAGCTAAATGAAGATAACTAAGAGGTAACTAGGGGGTTAGGATTTGGTTACTCTAACCAAACCAAATTCCATTCGATTACCTTTACCGATTACACTTTTTACCGATAAACATAACTTTATTCCGATAAATTTTTCTCTACTTTTCTATATATGTTTTCTTCCTCTTTTAATCTCCATATTCTCCTCATAATTATGATGAAATAATCATCCCTAAAATACCCCTGGATCTCATCTAAAATTAACAGAGTTATTTTATCCTGTCTAAAACCCCTAAAAACGTACAATCGGAGGGCAAAATATTTTTAGGGCCTTAAAAATTACAACATTTTCACTGATAATCTAGCCCGTTTTATTTTCCCAAATTTCCCTCTTGATTTTCTAAAATTAATTTTTGAATATAATTATATTTCTAGGGTTTTCGGGTCTTTTTCCTCCTGTTCGGGAAAATCGCCTTTACCGTATACTGGGCAATAATTTTATAAAATACCATAAAATTCACTTAATTTTTCTATACTATAGTCTCTAGTCTTTGATTACTTCTGATACCTTAAATAATTATTTTTCCTTTTTCTGCCCTTCAAAATTCTATAGATAGAAATCTGGTCTGAATCTGGAAAATCCGTGTATCACGGTTGTGATCAGTAAGTCATTCTCTGTCTATTGGGCATCTGTAAATTTTTTGTCATCAATTGACTTTTGACTTTGACTTTGTCAAATGAACAAAATGCCCTTCCTTTTATCTTATTTACCATTTTGCCCTTACTTTTATAATCTCTCATAATTCCCATTTTACCCTTACTTCTTTCACTTAAAGACCTTTATGTCTTAGTCTTTTTGTAAAATGATATATGGGTTATTCCCAGAAGGTCACCCCATCCTTACATTACTCTAGGATGAGCACGCTTAACTTTGGAGTTCCTATAAAATTCTATCCACTAGGCCAGATCTGACTTTGCGACTTTTAGCCCATTACATTTCTCTTTATGCACTAACTATCTCTGAGTTCTAATTCATTTCATATTTACCAGATTATCATTCGTTTCAATTAATAGTAAAATCATGGATATTACATTGGTGATTCAGGCTTGATTTCTTCCCGAGAAATGATCTATAGCCTTGTTCTTTCATTTGATCAATTTATTTTCCTCTTTGGTGCTGTGATTAAAGAGTTCAAGAGAAGGTTTTGAAAGGGGCGAGAGTGTGAAAATTAAGAGGAGTAAAAATTGGAAGTGGTAAGTGATTCAAATCAACGCTATGCTTAATTTACTACATGTTGATGTTTAGTTTAAGTTGATTTGAGCTTGTTTGTAATTTTTGGCATGGAACCCTATGAGGGGAGGTGCTGTATGAATGGATGAATGATTTTGTGATAAATAAATTTTAGGAAATGGATTAGAAACAAGATTATGCAAGTATAATGAAAGTAAAGTTGGAAAAATCCATTTTTGGAAAATTCACAGGTTTTTCCAGACCTAGTTCATGAGGAAATAATGTGATTTTGATGCTTCCAATGAGTTTAAAATGAAAAATTGTATAGGGTGTAAGTGAGAAGCCAAGTTTGGAAGCATTAGGAACAAATATTGGAATTTTGTGCAATAACAACTACCTTAAGTTGCTATTTTGAGTAGTTGAAAGGGAAGGAAGTTTTTATTGAGCTATTTGAGCTCAAAAATGAAATCTATAAGCAAATTTATAAAGGAGAAGCATGTTAGATTAATTTTGAAGCATAAGGATACAAAGTTAAAGTTAAAGTTAAAGAAAGCAAGTTATGAAATAGTGATATGATCAATGGTCTTAATGAGTTGTTCATTTTATGTGATATTATCTAGGACCATTGGAGGTTAGAAAGGAGGGATGTTGTAATATCCATCCTTTTTTGTAAA
Source organism: Vachellia pachyceras (assembly GCA_025593235.1). Lineage (NCBI taxonomy): Eukaryota > Viridiplantae > Streptophyta > Magnoliopsida > Fabales > Fabaceae > Vachellia > Vachellia pachyceras. The sequence goes on from JANTPZ010147087.1 coordinate 18,256, forward strand.
TTGAAAAAGAGGCCAAACTGATACTTGTAATATGAATTAAAGCACAGAGATACGAAGTAAAGAAAAAGAGGTGCCAATAGACTAAAAAGATTAAAGTTAACCAGGCCCTAATGGTTTGATTTTATTTAAGAACTCCACAATTAGGCGTGCTTGCCCTGGAGTAATGGAAGCATGGGTGACCCCCTGGGAAGAACCCAAATGTCATTAAACAAAAATACTAAGGGCATAAAAGTCGACGGCAATCTTGACATTTTGAAAGATTAGTAAAAGTAAGGGGATTTTGGTAATTAAGAGAAAAAGTAAGGGTATTTTGGTCAATTGACCAGGTCAAAATCAAAAGTCAAAGGTTGACCAAAATATCAAAAAAATTCACAGATGCTCAATTGATAAAGCAGAACTCATTGAACAACAACGTGGGTTCTGAATCTTTGAGTTTCAACTTAGATTTCTATTATAAAATTTTGAAGGTTAGAAAGCATAAAATAATTATTTGTGGTATCAGGAGAACTCAATCAGTTGAGTTCAGAACATAGAAAAATAGAGTGAATTTTATAGTATTTTATAAAATTATTACCCAGTATTCAATAAAGGCAAATTCCCAGATCAGAGGGAAAAAGAACCGAAAAATCTAAAAATATAATTTTCTTCAAAAATTAATTTCTGAAAATCTGGAGGGTTAGTTGAGGAATGGAAAAGGGCTAGAGTATCAGTAAAAATTATAGTAATTATTAATGCCCTAAATTATAGTAGCACGTTTTCAGGGGTTTTAACAGGGTAGAATAACACTGTTGAATTTGGATATTTTCCAGGGGCATTTCTGGGATAAATATTTCCATATGAGTGCGTAAAATATGGAGATTAAAAGAGGAAGAAAACATCTCTAGAAAAGTAGAGGAAAATTTACTGGAATAAAGTTACTTTTATTCGTGTAAATTGTAACCGCCGAACGGTAACTGATTTGGTTAGTGTAACCAAAGTTCCAATCATATTTTTAACTCCATGTGGCCATTAAATGTCACTTTATGAGAGCCAATAGAAATTAAGCAAGTGGTGAAAAGGTGTTGCAATATCCACCATTAGATCAAACTTGCAAATTAAGTATCAATCTCAACCATTCAAGCTTTATTGCATAATTTATTAAACACAAAAATTCCTCCATCATGTTTGGCCATCATTCTCTTCCTCCCTTAGAGCTCAAAGTTTCACCATTTTTGAAGAAAGAAGAAGAAGATGAACTTCAATACATAAGGTAAAGCTTCCAATCAATCAAACCTTTACATTTTCTTAAGCTTTACAACCTCCTCTGCAATCCTATTGAATTGTTTTCTTGATTAATTCTCTCTTTTGTGAGATTAGAAAGTTAGGGTTCTGGAGTTCCAAATGAAAAGGAGAGGGATTTAGAGGAAACTAAAGGTTGCAAAACACTCCTTGATTGTTAAGGAGCATTTTGATGTATATATGCTTGGTTTGATTATTGGTTGTTGTTGGTTGAAATTTTTGAAACCCTAAAGTTAAGGGGAGGTGCTGTCCACATGGTTATTAATAGGGGAGAGTTGTGTTTGAGTTATATGATGTATGGAAAGTGGTTTGGAATCAAGTTTAGGTAAGTATACATGAGAAGAGTTTGAAAAATCCAAACTTCCTCTTGTGTTCTGTTTTTCGGCTGATTCAAAAGAAAAAGAGGGAGTGGATTTTGATGATTTTAATGCTTTCAATGGCTTTAGAATGAAAAATTGTGCAGAATAAAAGTAAGAAAAGGATTTGGGAAGCATTTGAAAACATAAGAACAAGTTTCAAAGTTTGAAGGGTCTTGAAAGATCAATAAATGGAATATTGCGTTTTTGTAGTTTTCTTGTATGTTTGATGGTTGGAAATTGATGAGTATATTACTATATGATGTTTAGTAAGTTGAGGAATCAAAGAGCCTATTGGGAATGTATACCAAGAGAATTTTAAAGCCCAAGAAAAGCTAAAAGCTAAAGAGACATGGTAGTAAAACCTTCTAACCTTAAGCTAAGTGCTTTGGAAAATGTGTTGAGCTATGCATGACTTGTATTGAAATTTATAATGATGAAAGTGTGAGTATGTGCTTTTATATTCTATGGCCATATGCATTTATTTGGTATAAATTACACTTTTATGAGTTCACACTTATATTGAAAGTTGTCATTCTATTTTATAAAGTGTGTTAGAAAGTTTTTCTATTGAGATTTCCCAAAATCTCATTCTTTCCCACTAACCATGCTAGGTACAAGTACAAGTAAGAGCAAGGTTAATGATATTTGACGATGTCATAATTTGATGTTCTTTCTTGTGGAAGTTTATATGAGATATTTGCAAGTTGATGTGGTTATGTAATTATAAATTTCTACTTAATAAGTAAGTAGATATATGCCAATGCATTCATGAATATATGCAAATATGTTAAGGAATTAACCATGCATGGAAGAGATTGAGTTTTAACCAAAAAGAGGTTTTGGCAAATTTTTAGAAAAACTAATTTTTAAAGTAAGGGGGTCCCAAAACCCCAGAAACTGACCTGTTTTTCAGAGGAGATGAAAAATAACAAACGAACTCTGAATGAGCTGAAACTTTCTAGTTAAATTGTTCACATGTTAAGATTTAAAATGAGTATAAGATCACCAGATTTGGACATTTGTACAAAAGTTATGGTGTACCAAATTTGAGTGATAAATCTTGAAAAAACTGTTTTGAACCCAAAGTTGAGCATTTTCCTTTGTAGATCACTTTATAAGCTTCAAATAGAAATTAGAACAACTCAGTTTCAAGTTCTCTAGCATTAGTTATGATTTTTTCAAAGTTGGGTGAGATATCTAGAAATTGAGCAAATTAATAGTAACTCATTTTTTAATCTTTTCAATTCCACTTCTTTGGTCAATTTGAGTTCTCCAAGGCCCAACTGTTGTTCATTAGTGATATATTATGAAGCTTATAGAGTAAAATAAGAAGTGTTACATTTGGTGGTATCAGCGCAAGGTTTTCGGCTTGGTTGAGTTTGTTAATGCATTAGTTATGGATTATGATTTATTGTGTTGAGTGCCTTATATGTATGGGTTGTTTGGAATAATTGCATATGTTAAATGTTAGTTGGTTGTGACTTGTACTTATTACCTTATGAGTTATGCTTGATTAAATGTTAAACTATATATATATGTTCTGGAATGAATGAAGTAGTATAGGCAAGCTTGAAAGGCTAAAGCACAAGAGTTACGCAACATTATCTGCATGGCACTGTGTGGGAAATATGCAACACCCACATCTTAGAAGTTAATTGTACTCAGAACTCTCAGTGAATCAGTATGACACTCGTGAGTACAACCCAGAACCAGTGAGTAAGGTAGAGATGCCAGTACCTAGAGTATTTTTTTTCTTAAGGAAGAGAGTAAGATGTAATGCATAGTTGAAATAACTACTAGAGGAGCCATTCACGATTGAGACAGAGAGGCCAATCATACAGAAGAAGAGGATTTAGAAAAGGGAAGAGAAGCCCAAATATGGTCCAGATGATCTAATACAATAGTCTCATCTTAAAGTACAAACGAGATGCTAAGGTAACCAGAAGATCTCAGTTAGATTATGGAGCTCATCTAGAGCAGATATTTTTACTGGAAATCCAGATGTCATGAGTTTAACTATACAGAGCATATTCTAGAATCAATACTCATGAATTACAGAACTATAATTCTCCTCAAGGATGAAGATTTTATTTAATCAAATAGAAAGGGCCAGAGAGGCATTTGAGTTTGATTAGCCGCAAAAGGCGCAGTAGGGATGTTAGGGATATATAGTTTTCTCCTCAGTTGAGGTTGAAGTTAAAAAGTCCTTTTGTTATAGTCCGGTAGTCAGAGAGTTCCTGGAAGTATCTCCAGAGGAGATCAGCGGATTGCCTCCAGAGATAAGTGGAGTTCGCTAATGATCTAGTACTAGGAACAAACCCGACATTAAAGACTCCATATAGAATGGCTCCAAGTGAGACGAAAGAGATAAAGAAGCAGTTAGAGGAGCCATTAGAGAAGGGGTTTACCAGATCCAGTGTTTCACCCTTGGGAACCCCAATTCTCTTTATTAAAAGAATGATATGAGTCTTAGATTATATATTGACTACGTGAGCTGGACAAGGTGACAATTAAGAATAAGTATCCATTTCCCCAAATTAATGATCTACTAGACCAGTTGAGTGGTGCCACAGTATTTTCAAAGATTAAACTCAGATCAGGCTACCATTAGCTCCAAATTAGAGCTGAAGATGTGTTCTGAATGAGATACGGACACCATGAGTTTTTAGTGATGCTGCTTGGATTGACGAATGCCCCTGTAGTTTTCATGGATTACATGAATTACATTTTTGACAATACATGGATCAGTTTGTTGTAGTCTTTATTGATGAGATTTTAGTGTACTCCAGATCTTTAGAGGAACATGAAAGGCATATGAGAATTGTGGTAAATACTTCAAAAGAAAAATATTTATATGCTAAGCTTAGTAAGAATGATTTCTAGTTATCAGAAGTGAAATTCCTAGGGCTTGTTATCTATCAGGAAGGATTCATAGTAGACTCAAGCAATGTAGAGGCAATACTAAGATGGAATCCACCTATGACAATGAACAAAGTCAGAAGCTTTTTGGGTGTAGCAGGTTATTACCGACATTTTATGTAATATCCACCCCTTATTGTAAACTAAAATAAAGGCCAAACTGATAGTTATGAGATGAGATAAGGCCAAGAAATAGAAATACAGAAAGAGAAGATGTCAATTGACCAAAGAGACCCTCGTCAATTTAGTCCTAAGGCTTTGAAATTACTAAGAATGTAAGCCAAGGATGTAAATGTTATTAAGTACAAAGACCAAGGGCAATATGGTTATTAGACACAAAGGGCCGAACTGATAATTAAAAGCCAAGTTAGAACCCATAGTAGAAAGTACAGAAAAAGTAGATGTTGATGGAACAGAAAGATTAAAGTTAACCCGGCCCTAATGGGTTAAATTCTTTTAAGAATTCCGTGTTAAGCGTGCTCACCCCTGGAGTAATGTAAGGATGGGTGACCTCTTGGGAAGCACCCAAAGGTTATTAAACAAAAGATCAAGGGCGAAATGGAAATTACGAAAAATTAGACAAAATAAGGGCATTTTAGTGATTAAGAGATATGTAAGGGTATTTTGGTCATTTGAAAAAGTCAAAGTCAAACAGTTGACCCAAATATCAGAAAAAGTCACAGATGCCCAAAAGAACTCACTGATTAACAAAGATTCGACAGATTGCTGAAAATCGGCCTAGATTTTTATTTAAAGAATTTTGAAGATTTAATGGTTGAAAACAATTATTTGAGGTATCAAGAGACCCTAATCAGTAGATTTCAGGGCATAGAAAAGTAAAGTGAATTTTATAATATTTTATACAATGATTGCCCAATATACGATTAAGGCGAATTCCCAGAATGAAGGGGGAAAATGACCGAAGATTTTGAAAATATAATTTTATTCAAAAATTATTTTTAGACAATCCAAAGGGCAATTTGATGAAAGGAAAAGGGCTAGATTATCAATGAAAATTATAGAAATTTTTAATGCCCTAAAAGTTATTTGCTCGTCGGAAATACGTTTTTCAGGGATTTTCGGTAGGATAAAATTACCCTGTTGATATTTCGGGGGTATTTTTGGATGAATATTTCATCACATGCATAAGGGAAATATGGAGATTAAAAGAGGAATAAAATATCTACAGAAAAGCAAAGAAAAATTTACCGGAATGAAGTTATGTTTACCGGTAAAAAATGTAATCGGTAGAAGTAACCGAATGGTAACCGGTTTGGTTAGTGTAACCAAACCCCCAACCATAATTTTTAACCCCATGTGTAGCTATAATGAAAACTTTATGACAACAAATGAGAAGCTGGCAAATGTTAAAGTGGTGGCTTAATATTAACCATTAAATCAAGGTATTTTTGCAAGATTAAATCTCAACCATTCACCTATTATTGAATTGAATTAAAGGTTTTCCTTCATCTTTCTTCCAACATTGTGGACGAAATTTTACAGCCAAAAGAGAGCAAGAAACATCTCCATAGCTCCCAAGCAAGAAGAGGAAAAGATCTACAAAACTCCAAGGTAAAAAGGCTCTTTCAAGTAACTCTATACATATTCTTACTCCTTGCAACCTCCTCTACCATTTCCATGGATTAGTTTCTTGATTAATCCTCTCTTTTCGAAGTTAGAGTTCTTGAATTGAAAAATGAAAAAGAGAGGGATTTAGAGGAAATAATTGGTTGCAAAATCATGATAAGGAGTAGATTGATGTATATATTGCTTGGGTTTGATGGTTGTAGGAATTTTTGGGATGTCAAACTCTAAGGGGAGATGCTGCCCAAATTTATATGTGATGTAGAAGAGTTGTATTCAAGCTATATAATCCATGGAAATGAATTCGGGATCAAGAATATATTGGTATATATGTTAAAAGTTTGAGAAATCATGTTATTGTGCTTGTGGAAGATTTTCATCCAGATCTATGATGGTGGGGACGGAGCTGGATTTTGATGATTTTTATGCTTCCATTGAGTTTAGAAGGCAAAATTATGTAGGGTATAAGTGAGAAAAAGTTTTGGGAAGCATTAGAAATCATAAGAACAAGTTACAAAGTTTTAGGGTGCTTAAAAGGATAAGAGAGGCTATATTAAGTTTTTAGAATTTTTTTTGTTGATGATGATTTGAGAATGATAGATATGTTCTTGTGTAATGTTTAGGAAGTTTAAATACCAAAGAAATCATTGGAAAAGATTAACAAGAGAATTTCAAGTTCAAGGGGGAATTAAGAGGACAAGGTAGCAACACTCCTAACTTTAGCATCTACTTTGAATTGATTTATATATGTATTAGTTTCCATGTTTGTTGTGCAGTTGTAGCCATTTAAATTATGAAACCTTACTTGTGTGCAAGCATGATGGTTGTTATGCAATGATTATCTTAACTTGGAAACTTGATTGGCTGTTCTTGTTACATGGCATACTTGATTTCATTAATAATCATGATGTAGATGTATTATTAGAGTGTTTGCTACTGGGATTTCCTTGAAATCTCACCCTCCCCAACTAACCATTTTAGGTACAAGCACAAGTAAGGGTAAGAACAAGGTTTATGGTGATTAAAGATGGTATGATATTATGAGCTTGCTTGTAGAAATTATGAATTATGTTTGAAGTTATGTTGAGGATTGTTGTGGTTATGTAAATTAAACCTCTACATCATAAGTAGTGATTAAATGTGAATGCATGCATGAATACATTCAAAAGAAGTAGACAAGTTAGACATGCATTAAGAGAAGTTTAAAAAATGATCAAAAGAGGTTTTAATAAAATTTTAGAAATGGCAAGTTTTCAAATAAAGGGTTCCAAAATCTTAGAAACTGCCCTGTTTTCAATTGACGAAGAAAAGGTACCTTAATTATATATCTATATTCAAAACAAAGAATTCGCATTCATCATTCAATTTTCTACATTCCCATAAAATCCAAAAATACTTTAAGTTCAGCATTTCCTTATTATTTTCATGTCAAAGTTTTGCAAACATATCCCCAAACCGATTTCAGCATTTAAATGTACATGAATTCATCGAAATCATTTGCGTATTAGGCTCCGTTTTAGATAAATACCCTGGGGTTGCACCCTAAAGTGTAATCCTTGGAAATCACAGGTTTTTTTACCCATTCCAAGCTATTGACAATGACTATAATCTTAATTAAAAGTGGGACTTTGCTTGAGTTGGATCACCATTTAACCATCGACAAGTTGCTTTATTTGTGTTGCAATAGCGTAAAATAACTTTATGAAAACATAAAGTTTCCAAAAAGTATTATTTCCATGATGAATATTGCCACTTATTGTAGTCATATTTGAAGGCTAAAAGTTGTCATAATTGGGGTTAAACAAGTGATAGAATTTATCTGAACAAAGTTACTTTATCAGTGCAAGTTATACTGGATCTTGGACACTTGTCACCATGAGATAAAATCTGATTATGCACTTATTTGGATCGGTTATGGGGCTGAAAATATCACATGTGGGTTGGCTAAATATGAGCCCTTGGATTAACTCATTAAATCAAGATTCAATCCTACCCATCCACCTAATTTATTATGTAATTAAAGGGACATTTCTCCTTCATTTACTCCACCATTTAGCCAACTTTTTTAGTTGAAGAAACAAGAGAAGGTGATGCCGTTTTTGCAGCCATGTTCAAAGGAAAAGATCCAAAAACTCCAAGGTAACTTGGGTTCTCTTGCAACCCTTAGCATATTTGTGATCCTTAGAGCTTCCTCTACCTTTCTATTAGTTTAGATTTTTTATTTTGGCTCTCTTTTGCTTGCTAGAAAATTTGGGTTTGGTGAGAGAAAAATGCAAAGAAGTGGGATTTTGATAAAATAGTTAGTGGCAAATTATTCATTGCATGATAAGGAATTGATTGATGTATATATTGTGTTGTTTTATTAGTTGTATCAATTTTGGGAAATCAAGAGCTCTAGGGGAGGTGCTGTCCAATTTTCCATTTACAAAAAAAGTGATATTTTAATGCCAAATACTCATGGAAAATGGTTTAAGATTGCGTTTATGTATGCTTGTGAAGCTAGAAGTGAAAAAGGACATTTTCCCTTATTATGGAGATTTTCAGCCAATCATAGTTCAGGAGCAAGGAGTTAGAATTTGATGATTTTGATGATTACATTGAGTTTAAAATGAAAAATTGTGTAGGGTACAAGTGAAGGTTTGATTTTGGAAGCATTAGAATCAAGTTTTGCAAAACTTGAGGTTTTAAGGCTCTTAACAGTCAAAAAGAGTTTGAGAAAGTTTTATCATGTTATAGTACTTAATATTGGCTTATGATTAATGCCAATTGCATTATATAATGTGTAGGAGGATATTTACAAGAGGGAAGTTCAAAAGTGCAAGAAGGAAGTCATTAAAGAGTAAGGGAGATTAAGCAAATAAGGTAACAAATTATCTAACTCTTAGATTTACATTGCTATTAATTATTAATCGTGCATTTGCCATGTTGATGTTATATGATAGGTGAACATGCAAGTCTTGTTTGATGATTGATGATGAGGATATGCCTTGGAAAAGAAATTGTTAGAAATTGCGCCCTAGGAGCCAATCATTGTACCTCACACATTATTTATTTTAATGTATTTTCTCCATTTAATTATCATATCTTTTGCATGTTTATTATGATAATTGCATCCTTAGATGAATTATGAATATTATCTTAAATGTCACTAGTTGGTTGTCTATGCGAGAGCACATATAAAGTAAGACCAGTATGACTTTGATGAGGTATATAGATACGAGTTAAAGTCATAGGCACTTGTAAGAATACAAGGTCCTAGACCGAGCTGCTATGAGAAATATGAATGGATTAAGTCATTAGCTTATCTCATATGTAATCACATATAATGCCCTTTAACCTAAGATCATCACGGATTCCTACATAAGAGTCGCTAAGTTTTGACTTAGTCAAAAGGCACCTTTGACTAGGTGATGATAAAGGCTATAATCGAGCTTAGGAATCTTTCATGTGGAGGAATGTGAGTGATCAGAATGGAATTTGTCCCTCACATTAGTTATTTAATAAAAAGGGACCCATATGTTATTTAATAAAAGACCAAGGGCATAAAGGTCTTTTAGTATCAAAAGCAAGGGTAAAATCGTAATTTTGGAAAAAGTAGAGCAAGTAAGGGTAAAATGGTAAGTATGAGAAAGTTGAAGGCATTTTGGTCATTTGATAAAAGAAAAGTCAAAGTCAAAGTCAAAAAGTTAATCAATTGACCAAAATATCATTAAAATTTACAGATGCCCAAAAGGTAGATCTCTATATACCGGTCGCAATGACGTAACACGGATTTTCTAAATTCGGACCCGGTTTCCGTTTACGGAAATTTTGAAGGGCAAAAGAGGAAAAATAATTATTGGAAATATCAGAAGCTCTTCAAAAATTTAGAGAAAAATATGGAAAATCCAGTGAATGATATAGTAATTAATAAAATTACTACAAGGTATACGATGAAGGCGATTTTCCCGAAAATTGGGAAAAAAAGACCCAAAAATCCCCAAAAAATAATTATTTCAAAAATTAATTTCAGAAAATCTAGAGGGCGTTTTGGAAAAAGGAAAAGGGCTAGAGAATCAGTGAAAAATGTAGTATTTTTCAAGGCCCTAAAAGAAATTTGCTCTCCGATTTTTCCGTTTCAGGGATTTTGGACAGGATAAAATAATCCTCTAAAAATTGAGATAATTAAAGGGTATTTTGGGAATAATAATTTTTTTATATTCAAGATGAAAATATGGAGATTAAATGAGAAAGAAAATATCTCCAGAAAAGTAGGAAAAGATTTGTCAGAATAAAGTTAAGTTTACCGGTAAAAAGTGTAATCGGTAAAAGTAACCGAATGGGATTCAGTTTGGTTAAAGTAACCAGATTTTAACCAGCCCATTATGGTCATGATTACTTACTTTTGAAGAGCCAACGAGAAGAAAGCAAATGGCAAGTGTGTGGCTTAATAATAGCCCTTAGATCACACTTAGATTGCAAGATGCAATCTTAGCCTTTCATGCCTTTATGAGTGAATTATTAAATCAGCAAAATTCCCACCATTTCAGCCCCCATTTGCACGACATTTCAGCAGTTTTGGAGAAGAGAAAGACACCATTTTCAGCAAGCACAAGGAGAGGAAAAGCTTGGTGAATCTTCAAGGTAAAAGGCTTAAGCACCTAAACTACTATGTAATCTTGATGCTTGTAGTCTCTTCTACCTATTCCATGGGTTGAAATTTGGATTTGTTCTCTCTTTTGCAAATCTGAAAGTTAGGGTTCTTGATGTCAAAAATTAGAAAGAGAGTGATTTAGAACAAATCAAAGGTTGCAAAACACTCCTTGCATGATAAGGAGTAGATTGATGTATGTTTTGTGATTGTTTGAGTTGTGTATGAAATGGGAGCATGAAGTTACTGTTCATGCGCACTGTTCGGAACTGTTCATGAAGGAAAAATGATGAATTCATGATGCCCAATTATGGGGAAATGGTTTAGGATTGAGATTATGCATGTATGTGAAGCTAGAAGTTGAAAAATCACATTTTTCCAATTTGTAGAGTCATTTTCGTGCTGCTGCAGAACAGTGAAAAAGGAGTGTGATTTTAATAATTTTGATGCTTCCATTGGTTTTAGAAGGCAAAATTGTGTAGGTATACAAGTGTTCATGATTTTTAGATGCTTGTATATGAATGGGGAATTTTTGGAAGTTAAGGAGTAAGTGCTGTGAGA
>JANTPZ010147097.1:0-18929 GCA_025593235.1 Vachellia pachyceras
ATTTGTTAGAAAACAAATGCTATGCTAACGGAGGATATAAGAATTAATTTACACAAAATTTTCAAACGAACACACCCTATTTCAATAAATTTGTACGTAGACATAAGAATTAACTAATCTTGTAATCATATTAAGCTGATGGGGTTAGTCTCTTATAATATGATGAACTAATACCTAAATTCTTGATGGAAGATATATTTACATTTAGTGTCTAATATGAAGAGATATATATATGCCTATAAAAAAATTAACTGATCCCTTTCAATCTTTTCAAATCTTACAGAAGTAAAATATGGAATTTTAAAACCTGGAGAGGGCGTTAAGGTATCATTATTATATATACTTTAAATATATCTCTACGTGTACATGTATATATTGAATTACAGCAAGTAAACAGAACACTCACACACACACACACAATATATATATATATATATTCAAATGCAGCCTTGCACATGAACTAAAGTTTGTTGATTGAATAATTAGAATGTTAGTCTAAGAGAGGTTGATTGATGAGCAGTAAAAACGGGTCTTTTCACCTCTCAAATATATATATATATATACACACATATATCAAATCAATCAGGTTTAATTGGAATATCACCTTTTAGTGGCTTTATGAGGTTGTCTTCATAAAGAAAAGAAAAGAGTAAACTTTATTGCACCGAAAAATGATTTCCATGTTAAAGTGTCTCAATCTGATCAATTTTCAAATCCAGTAATATTCATACAATAATAGAGAATATATTTTAGTAAAATACTTTTTTTTGTTATAATGCATTTTAACAGAAAATGTTTATGTTTGGATAAAATTGAAATTTAGAATGCATTTATTTTATCAAAAATATTTTTTACTTATAATATATTTTGAAAGAAAGAGTTACCAAATACTAAAATCTATAAACTAATGAATTTTTGAATTTAAAACGTATTTTGGATGAAAAAATTATAGTCAAATAAGCACTTAATTGATCGTTCCATTACAATATATATTGTTATTACAAGTGTCCCACCCCACGGTCCCACCTATTTCTTCTCTTTTTGTCACTTGAAGCGCACCATTTCACACATAATAATAATAACGTCTCTTCATCAGCTCACTGAATCATATATCACATTTCAGTTTTTTTTTTTTAAAAAATAGAATGCATTATACCATTTTTTTTAAGGTTGGTTTAGAAGTCTGATGGAGAATAACTTTTACGGAGTTGGAAGTAAAATTTAGATTTTGAAGAATAGATTTTGAAATAATAACTTTTATCGATTCCGAGGCAAAACCTAGATTTTAAAAAAAGTAATTGTGTTTGGGATGAGAATAACTTTTACGGAGTTTGAAGTAAAAAGAAATTAGAAAAGCGGAAAGAGAAAGAAAGATAAAAGAGGAGAAAAAATTTATTATAAGAGAGTGTGTTATTTGACAAAAAATATCTTTTTTAAGGTGTTAAACATAATTTTTGTTACAAAATTTAAATTTTAAAAAATATGAATACTTGAACAAAATTTAAATTTTGAAATAAAATGTAAATGTTATCGTAAAAGCCATATTTGCATAAGAGGATCAAAACGAACCTTTAGACTTTTTTTTTTTACTGAGTTACTCAAATTTGCTGCTCACTCAAACAGTAAACATAAAAGCTGTTACTCGATGGAAGATGTTACGGTTAACTTTTTTTAGAGATCAAATAAATAAAATAAAATATTTTAAATTATATATATTTTTGAAATACTTATATATATATGTATATCATTATATTCATTATATATCAATTTGTAAATCAGTTAAATTGTTTAGGAAAAGAATGATAAATGTATTAGTTTACTTAATTTTATTAATTTTCCTAAAAATGTCATTCAGAGTTTATATTAAATATTAAAAGTAGTAAGTAGGATTTTTACTTTAATATTAAGTATAAGAGATCAATTACACGGTATAATAAGATGATTTTCATAAGGGTTATTCTAAAGTTCCAATGCTACAAATAAAAGTGTATTTTGGGAAAGCTCAACACACATTTTATAATAGATAACTAATCTAACTCGCTAATTTATTAAAGCCATGTATTGGAACTATTGAAGTTGGAATATATATATATAAATATAATACTAATATTATACGTACTAGGGTATATACATTCAAAAAGAATACTGGTATGCTATTGGAGACAAGAGCAACAAAGTTTAAATTGAGCAGCAGTGGTGCAGAGTCTCAAAAGTGAATTGGACAAATTTGAGTGACCTGAACACATGAGCTACACAACATAAACACATACTGAAAAAAAAAAAGTGATGTGATCACTAATTCTCTCTCACACACACATATTCAGAGATAGGGTTTCATCATGATGGAAAGGGATTGAAAAGAGGAAATGAGAATTATGATCATGGCTTGAGATATATACACACACAAATACAAATAAAAGAAGAGAGAGGGAATAGTATAGAATCTACTTTTGTATGTTGCAGAATGCAGAGAGAGAGAGAGAGAGGGAGGGAGGGAGATTGAAGGAGAGAGTACAAATAAGCTGGGGCTGGGCCTAGCAAGTTCTGAGGGCACTTGCATCATATGATTACTATTTACTTACTGCTTCTCTTTCACTTTCTCTTTCTCTCACTTGTCATCATCATCTTCTCCTTCTTCCCTCAGTTGTCCTCAGAATGTTTGTTTCTTCACTTCATTTCCCAACCCCTACAAAAGCTGCCTCTATTTTTCCCACCATACCTTATTCACACACAAAATTTAGATAGCCCGTTGAGAGAACGGATACAGATTTTAAGGTAGTTTATGTGAGAGGAAAAGTGTTTCGGTAAGCGCATCCATTGACAAAACGGGTAAAACAAACAGAGCAAATCTTCACTTCCAATATCAAATTAGTCCGCCACCGCCTCAATCAAATAGATATGAGCTAAGTGAAGCCTTGGTAACCCAGTCCGTCACCGCCTCAACCAAGGGGGAGTTTCAAAAGATAGTCATTTTATTGTAAAACATGCATAAGAAAATAGAGACGATATCTTTTTATTTGTCAGTATTGACTAGTGGGCTTATAATTTTAATAAGGGCTAATAATAAAATGTTAAAGCCACTAAAGTATAACAATATAAGTTCATCTTTCATTTATTAATTATTATACTAATTGCAAAGTAGTAGTAGTAGTATCCAATAAAAAAGAAGTCCCAAATATTTGTTGATTAATTGAGCATGAATCAGTGTCTTGATTTGCTGAATCAGCGTTCCACCAAGTCACTCAGAGGAAACGAACAAAAACAAAAAGCTGTTGCAGCTATCAGGCGAGCCATTATAACTTTACAGGAATGGGTCTGTCAGAGAATATGGTGGAGAAATATTTTTACATTTACGAGGATATATGTGAACCAAATTATCTTGTTTTACGAAAAATACGGTTGAACGTACATTTAATTTTTCTAAACGAAATGTCAAACAAGTTTATTATAAAACTAAAAAAACCTTTTTATAATCAAATGTGATGCGTTCATAAGAATGATATGCAAAGAGAAAAGAGATGCGAATCATTTACGAGGTAAATATGTTAAAGAAATTATTTAGTTTTACAAAAAATGCTGTTGAACATATTTTGACTTTTCCAAATGGAATGCCCAAATAAGGCTATTATAAAACTAAAAAACTTTTTATAATCAAGTGTGATGCGTTCAAAAGAATGATAACCAGAAAGAAAAGAGATGTAAACACTACTACAAAGTATACTTTTTACTCCTGAAATTTGCGTCCTTTTTTTAAAAAATGAGTAAAAAGTGAATAGGATGGCATTTTTGAAATTATAAGAAAAATTTAGACGCCCTATATACAATATAGGGCTCCTAAAGGTGGTTGTGGGCACCTTTAGGAGCCCTATATCGGAATAGGGCGCCTAAAGTAGTTCTATGGCGTCCTATTCTGTATAAGGGTGCCAAAGGGCGCACGTTGAGGCGCCATCCTTTATGAGGAAAAGGGCGCCATAGGGCGCGCCCTTAGGCGTCCTACGACGCCCTTTATGAGGAAAAGGGCGCCGTAAGGGAGCCATAAGGCGTGCCCAAAGGCACCCTTTATGAGAAAAAGGGTGTCGTAGGCGTGCCCATAGGCGGACCTGCGTTGATCTGAGGGGGTGCAACCGCACCCCTTGATTTTCAGAAAATTATGTATCTATCAATACTATATGATTTATTTTGCACCTATTCATTCGCTAATTTTGAACCTACTCAATTTTTACTCAAATTCTTTTCAGAACATATTAAGAATAAGTCATATTTATCTTCAACCCACTATTAAAAAAATAGTTTGCACCTTCTGAATTCGGATCCTGAGTCCGCCACTGGGCGTGCCCTATGGTGCCCTATTCCCTATGTAGGGCGCCATAGTCCTTTAGGCACCCTATAAAGGCCCCTTTTCAAATTCCCTAACTCCCTCATTCCATTCATAAACCCAGCCGCGCGACCCCACCCCCCACTCTATCTCTCCTCCTTCCTTTCTTCATACCCAGCCGCGT
Organism: Vachellia pachyceras; assembly: GCA_025593235.1. Taxonomy (NCBI): domain Eukaryota; kingdom Viridiplantae; phylum Streptophyta; class Magnoliopsida; order Fabales; family Fabaceae; genus Vachellia; species Vachellia pachyceras. Next base: position 4,500 of record JANTPZ010147097.1, read on the forward strand.
GACCCCACCCCCACCACTCTGTCTCTCCTCCTTCCTTTCTTCATACCAGCCCCGCCATCCCACCCGCCTCCCCGTCGTCCGCACATCGCTCGTTGCCCCCCGTCGAGCACTCCGTCCGTACGTCGCCGTTTCTTCCCGTCACGTACGTCGTCCGCACGTCGCCTGTAGCAAGTCGTTGCATGCCTATCGTTATCGCACGCCCATCGCCTATAGCACGCCATAGCTCATCGCACTCCGTTGCCCGCACGCCCATTGCACACCGTTACCTGTCACATTCGCCCGTCACACATTATGGTAGGCAACTTTCTTCCTTTCCCTTCAGTTTTTTCTAATTTCTAAGTAGTATATCCAAAGATTTGCATTAAAGTTAAGGCCTGAACGTAATCTTTCTGAGGTGCGCAAGAGTTTTATGTTCAAAGTAGTGTTGCATGGAAATCATCGTTGTGGGAAAGAGATTGAGATGCAATTATATATATGCTGGACAGGATATGTACGCGTACATTAAAGAGTGTGTTCCCACATGAATGACTATAAAATATTTTTTTCATATGTAACTATTGTCAATTCAATCGTAACACACTCAAGACATATCGAATAATGGGTGGTAAACGTGAAGGTATAAATAAAAACACACAGTGATTTTATCTAAAAGTAAGTACTTTGACTTTAAGTTCTTTCATTGAAAGTCGTTTTATCCCTTTATACGTTTTGACAATATGTTTTTTATCTTTAGTGCCCTCGACAATCAGGCAATACTAAGTGCGGGTATTATGTCATCAGTTACATGTATTGTATCATTCAGAGTGGATTGATTAGAGATTTAGAAGAGGTAATATGTAATATATCAAATATTGATGAGTTAATCGTTTAGTTTGATGAATTTGGATTGTTCTAATAATTGTTTTTAAATTTGTAGGTTTTTGATAATGACGATGCTTACATGGCTGGTGACATTGATTTGATACGAGATTTGTTGGCCAAACGCCTTCTTCATTTGTAGATAATGCTTATTTCTTCAAGGTGAATATATATAGTTTCAACTCTTCATGTCGACTTGTATAGGGTTAATTAGATTGATGAATTGTGTTACTCTACCACAAATGTACAATGATATTTGCTCAGTAAACGACAATGACTTTTGTGTTTCGCTGCAGCAAAGACTTGGCTTAGGTAGATATATACATCTAACTCTTGATGAATTTTGTGTTTCTCCGCCACTATGACTTTTGATTATAACCCTAATATGTGTTAATATCTGGACTTGATCTGGTGTATAAAATGTAACTATAAGCTGAATCAGTTGGGGTTAATAAAATAGGAGAGAATTTTTTTTAAAAAAAAGAACATAAGGCGTCCTATATAGTGTTATAGGGCGCCGTAGGTCAGACCTACAACTCCTATCCAAAAATAGGGCATCGTAGGCCCTAACTTTCTACTCCCCTTACATTTACACCCCCCAAGAAAGGGCGTCTATTGGGTTAAAAATAGGGTGTAAAAAGTCATTTTGTAGTAGTGTAGATTGTGAATTAAACTTTACGTGTTTATAAAATATTGGTGAAGTGAACGCTATTTTGATACTATAATTTGTGTTAATGATTCTTGCTATCTTGTGATATTACATTAAAATTCAGATGTGATGAAAAATGAGAACTTGTATGTGAATGTGTTGTGGAAGGATTGTGTTTGTGTTGCGTGGCTTAGTTTGTAATAAAGTTGGAAAGATGATATATTTCGGAAATCTTAAAGTCCATGGAAATAATCTCCACTATCGATCATAGTGGTTAACCTTACATTAGACCTTCAAAGTCTTTGATCTAGTTGTGAGTGGTTTCAGAATGGTAAACTCTCATGAGTCTTGGACCCAACTGTGGGTACCACAGAGAGGATGACACCTTCCAGTTCTGGACCTAATTATGGGCAACTAGGAAGGAGCCTCATACCTTTACCATACAGAATAGTGCGTAAATGAGAATTGAAAGACTCTAATCCATTATTAGTACGAATTTTCTTAATAACAATAGAAAATTGAGTTTCAGCATAAGAGAAAAACTTTTTGAGACATTCAACACTTTCATTTTTTATTTATCATCAAGAAAAGCCAAGTACAACGTGAGTAATCATCAATAATGGGTAAGGAAATACCTTTGACCTTTATATGTTAGGACTTTATAGGGTCCCATGCATCCACATGTAAGAGTTCAAAAGGATAAACAACACTACAAATGGAACGATAAAATGAAAGACGATTAGATTGCTTAGTCCGGGAACATGCATCACAATGATTGCTACGAAAATATGACATTGTATGCTTTAAACTATCTAAATTTGATGATATTATTGCCCGGTAAACATTATTGCTTTGTCCTCTACGCCTTTATTTTCAGAGGGATAACCTATTAACTATAGCAAGACTCACGTTTGTGCCTTTCTTGTGAAAATAAGAGCACTCATCTTGTGATCAACCCCTTCCTCTTCCTCGACCTTGACGTCCTCTTCCACGAGTTGCTACTGCAGCAGCATCAATAGGATTGGATGGAACTTGAGAGGAGAGATAATGTTGTTCTGAATAGGCGCTATTAACATCACAGCAGTGTTTCATTCAGTCCCATTAGGAACTGAAGTAGGCATTGTTGTTGAGTAATTTTTACATACACTTCAGCAGTGGAACACTGGCACAAAGATAGTGGTACGATGAGGGAATGCTCATCCCAAAGCTCCTTGAGTTTGGTATAATAACTTGAAATAGTAAGTGTCGGTTATAGCTCTGTGGAGTGAGTAAATCTTGGTTCCATAAGCATAAAACATTCTTGGACATCAGCCCAGAAACGTTCTTGGAGATCAGCCCAGACCACATGTGCACTATCAGCAAATACAATTCCGTTCGCTACTTCGTTATCAACTGAATTAATCAACCAAGACAATACCACAACATTGCACCTATCCCACTGGTCTGGATGTTTCTTTTCCTTCTCAGGAGTATAGGTTCCATTTACAAATTTGATATTTGTTCTTTCCTTTCAAAGCAAGACACAACGCACAACTCCAAACATTGTAGTTATTTGAAACAATCGAGTTGAGAGACGAGATTCGTGGCTTGTGTGTCAGATGGATGGAGAAAAAGAGGATGACTTACATGGATGGCAGGGCTTACGCTTTTAGAATCCGAAGACGAAGAAGAAAATGACATAATGAAGAATCAACGAGTGGAAGAAAAGATGCGGAAGCAATGAAGAGGACACGATGAAGAATCAACGAGGGGAAGAAAAGATGTGGAAGCAATGAAGAATCAACGAAGATCTCTGGTCTCTAATAAAAGGAAGATAAAATCGTGAAATTTGGATTATCTTGTCTAGAAGGAAAAACGTGCGATAACTCATCAGCGTAATCTTTAGGGGTGGATTCAACTCAATCTTGCACCAGAGCCAGGGGTGGATAACCTGGCTCAGATACCATGTGAACAATTATAGATGGACCTGAATGCAAAAGAACAAGTCAACTATTATTGATCTCTCTGAAAAATTTATATAAGTATTGATGGACTCTATTCAATTGGGCAGAAGGTACAAGCCCAAGTGTAAAATACAAGTCTCTTGACTGTATGACTAATACATGTAATTCACAATACTTAAAACCATGTACCAAAAAAAAAACAATACTTAAAACCATTCACATACACATATTCCTAACACCGCACTTGTTCTTGGCATAGAGAGTGTTGCTCATGTCATCCACCCACTTGCCATAGTTGCGCTGTCGACACATCCTTTGTTCCGTCAGCCTTACTTTGGTCACTCGTGATCACGGCTTTTGTGGGGAATCAAGTCGAAGCTCTAATGCCATAAAGAATATTGGAATGTTGTGTATATTCATCGATCAACCAAGGGTTTACATGCAATGTGGGTTCCATAATTACAGGCGTCGATATTTGTAACCGAGCTATCTACTTGATTACAGAATCACGAACTTATTAATATATTTACAGTATCGTATCTGATAGCATCAACGTATCCTAACTGGTTCTAGCTTGGTCTAGGTGTCATGCTCTTCCATCAAAAAGTACATAAATAGGTCTTTGTTAATAAAGGATTGGAGGACGCAATATCAGTTAGCTCTAAAAATTATTCCAACAGATAAATTGCAAAGATGAAGTTCTTAGTTTCATATTATTGAGAATAAGGGCTTTTAAGTGTCACATGTGGCTTTTTGGTGATTCGCAATTTGGCTTCATAAGATTGTAACTTTTAAAATAAATATTTGCAAGTCCTGTTCCTTAATTCTGTAGTTTAATTTCTTCATCATTTATCTGATTTTTTCTTCTGTTAAGCTCGACTGGGTGAATCAATTAAATGTCTAGAAGATGAATATGATGTTGAAGGGGAAATAAATAACATAGAATCAATAAAACTATGACATGATATGTATTTTCTTGTAACAAAGCCATAAGATTAAATCTCATTATCTATGTAAGGATATTATTGGTGAATGATTTGTAATTATCACTGTAGTTGTAATCACTCACTCTCTGAACTAGGAGATATATTCAAACCCTAGTGAACTTCTGAAATCCAACTCATTTAAAATTTTAGTTATTATAAAAAAACATGACATGGGATTTGTTTAGCGGAAAATAGAGCTCTTTTCCATGAATTTTAATATATTTTTAGTTCTTTGAAATGAATGAGAAAGCTGATGATTTTCTATAGTTGTTCTACTTCTACCCTTATTTGCATGGAAAATTAATGACTTTTCATTTGAAATTTATGTTTTCTTTTTTTTAGATGCGAATTTTTCTTATCAAAGTTTTATTGACAATTCATTATATAAATTATCTTTTATTGATCGATTTACTCCAGTTACAGTTGGAGAAAAAATATCTCCGGTGGTGAATATAAAATTAACAATAATGTTTACCAAAAAAAAAATAACAATAATGTGTCTTAATCGTTTGTTCTATTTGTTTCAATAAAAATATTTGTACATTTTTTTGTAACTCTTAAATTGCTTATAACATAAACTCATTAATTAATCTATATACTATAATATGAAAAGTTCCACAAGTTACATTGTTGATGAGTCATGCTCATTTATCTAAACATCCGTATATAACACATGAGAATGTTAGAATATAACCGGTCTAACTCAGACCGACTTGATTCGGTTAGGCCATTGCCCCAATATCATTTCTCAGTTAATCTCTTGTCCATTGTTGCTTTTATCATTCTTTTTTGTTTACCATAATCTTCCAAGTTTACTGATAGCTCATCACTGTTAACACTAAATTTGAGTGTCTGTTTAAATTAATCGTAGAAACTAATTTTTTTAAATGTTATCCATGGTGCATGAAATAAGCATATAAGAGGATTTTGTTTTGACTTATATGGATGTGAGAGGATTTTCAAATGTTGATTCAAACAGGCCTGACAGCAATTAATTACTAGAAAATTCAATCAATAAGATTCTCACAATCAAAGCGGAAATTGGATCGGTAAAAACTGGTTGAAATGGTAATTTAATCATAAGTGGTTTTGATCTATAATTAACTCAATGATGATTCAAAGAATATAATTTGAGCCAATAAATTTGCAAACCAGTGACATTAAAACTCCTATACAGTTAAGAGGGGTTGCGAATTCAATCTCACTTGTAGCATAATGTCATTAATGTATGCCCTTCTAATTAATATAATTGAAATATAAAAAATATTCATATATAACCCTTAAGAACACTAATATTTAAATAAAAAGACACGAATCCACAAGTAAACAAAAGATTCATATACAAACCACATATAATCCAATAAAAGTTATTAAAATACAAATCTTGGACTGTTCTCTGTTTTTTTTAACTCATAGCAACATCATTTCAAATTTAACAAATGGAAAGGGAATATAAAATCCAACTAGATTGACTCATTCAACACTTTTAACTGGACCAATAAAAAAATCACTGATCTAACTGGTCACCTCGATTTGGACTCTAATACAATGGTCACAACATTGTCTACTGCAGTAATTTTCTTTTCACACTAATACTCTTGATTACTACACATCTTTCATTGAAGGAGAAAGTGAATTGGTGAGAATATCAAGGCAAAATCAACCGACTCATCAAGTTCTCATTGAACTAGGATCCACACAAGGAAAACCACTTATCATTCGTTGGTTGGTTATTAGGGACATCCTGAAAATATCTAGGTCGAAATATGGCCTTTAAAGTTCTGAATTAGTTGATGCTGCCAAATGAAGTGATTTTAGAGACTTGAATGACACAGCTTTTGCACATTTTCATTATTCAATAAATAGGATCTATAAAGACAGAGACATGCATCTTGATCAGAAAAGAATCAACAGAAAAAGAATCAAAACTGATCAATATTTTGCCCGAAACAAACGAAAAGAAAATGAAAGGCGATACATATATCATGAATCAACTAACCCTCTCAAGAATTTGCTCAAGAATAAGAAAGGGAAATCCGAGCATTAGTGAGAAGCATACTTGGTGGAACAAGGATTTTCAGAAAGAAAAGGACACAGAATATTACACAATCATATCATGAAAGAATGAACTATCTGCTCCCTAATCGTTGAGACAAATAGAACATACAACAGACTGAAAATTAACAGCAGAAGGAATATCTTCCTATTGATCATTAGCAGTACGTATTTGGAGGATCCACCTCAAATATTACCCTCCCTCCTCCAAAACAGTACACCTAAAAAATTCAAGAACGCTTTCCCTTCTTCATCCACAAAATCTTCCCAGTTATGAACAACCCCATTTGCAAAAACTGCTATGAGAGGAGTCACTTCCGCCCATGAACTGCTTTTACAAAAATTAAGTTACACTTGTGACCAAAGAATATATGTGAAGCAAACTCAGACTTTTAACCGGTCGATGATCATCATCGAGACTACGCAAGATAATGCATGGCCTCTAAAATTGTTCCTATTCGTAGTATCTATCCCTTCATTGGCACTGGTTGTTGTGTGAGCTCCAGTCATCGAGAAGATTTGAAATGGTTTCTTCGAGCTTCTTAGCTTGCGGGCCTGGCTTGAGGGTATTGACATCACCCCACTGAGAGCAAGGATCCATCCACCAGGACTTCCGCCCGGAGCACCATGCTCCTGGTACAGCGTTATTATGCCCACGCCGGAGGATCTTTTCATCGATAAGGTCAAGCACGGGTTCATTAACTTTGAACTGTCTTGCAAAAGCAGCTCCACTTTGTGCAATTTGATCATAAACAGAGGAATTAAGGAAATGTGGCTCCATCTTGGGAGGATTGTCCCAGATCATGTACCGTAAGTCAGCATTAACTGTTGTGTTTTTAAATTCTGGTGCATTGCAAACTACAGAATGGAAGTAACCTTCTTGGGATAACTTAACATTAGTAAAATACATCAGAAGAGTTCGGGGTAAGTTATCCCAGCCGAAAATGCAGAACTCCATAAATGATCTGCTCAAGATAACCCATGGTGAACCTGCAAGGTAACAAAAAGCGTTAAGGCATACAAACGCTTGCCATAGATTCTGCTGCACAAAGAGCAAATGAGCAAAGAAAGTTGCCTGTGAAGAGTTTGAATGCGTCAGGTGTTGGTCGCTTCTCTGTAGCTTGAAAAATTTGACTTCTTCTGGCTAAATATATACTTGGGTCAACAACAATTGGCTGGAATCTATCACCTCTGCAAGGGTATATAACTATTTAAATATATAATCCAGAGCAAACCAAGTAAATGCAACAAAAAAGAAGCAAGAATTAGCAGAAATTTTCATTACTCTTTCCATCCAAGATCACCAGTGTGATCAATGAAATTGAGGTCTCTTCTGACAGAGGAGAAAACATGGGACAGATCTGATACAGATTAAACAGTATGCATCAGTAACCTTATTAAACTTTAAATAAGTGAAACAGCACTATGATTATATGAAGAAAAATATCCAGGTCCTAATTGAATCATAATGAATGAACTAAGGCTTAAAAAGGTGTGACAGCTCAGTAATAGTATGCTCAGAAAATGTGCTCAATTAAAATATGTTGAGCTTGATATTAAGTCAAGCTAAAATTTGTAATAAAGCTCAGCTCGTTAATAAATGAGCTGAATCCAATCAAACTCATGAAAGTACACAAATATCATCTAAAACAAGTATTGACACAGATATTGGTTGATTAAAAAATGTTGACTTTTATCATCTGCGTCAGTGTCCATTGAAATATTCAAAATACACACCCCACAATTTGAAGGTCTCGCATATGCACAAATATCATTATTAAATAACTGCAATCATGATTAAGAGCTATGAGAAAATTGATCTCACCCTCAGAATAAATCTCACCTTTCTTTCAGAAGGTTTCTAGTTTGGGTATATTTAAATATATTCTACATTTTTTATAAGAGAAAAGGTTGACAAGGAAAGAGAACAATACAAAAAAGAAAGATAGAGGCCAAGACATACTCAACATAGCAGAAAAAATAAATGAAAAGGTCTTGAACTCATTACTTGAGAGGGGTTTCCAACCTCTATGAAGATCCACAAGGAAGCCCCAACCCACCCCCCCCCACAAAAAAAAAAGGTGGAAAAGTAATTTAAAAATTGCTGGTAGCACTATGATTGAGTTTGTAGCTATACATACTAAAGGTGTGTTTGGATAAGTTTTTGAAGAATAACTTCAGAAGAAAAAGCGATACAAGTGATTTTAGAGAATAGCTTCCGGAAAAGCTGGAAAAAACACTTTTTGAAAAACAATGGTTTCCACCCCCAAAAAAAAAACCATGAGTGTGTTTGGGTAACATTAACAAAACCATGGTTTTGATAGAAAAAGTGATTGTAAAAAAATTGAGGGTGTTTGGGCTGCTATTCCCAAAACCATGGTTTTGAAAAACAACCAAACAAACGCTAAGAGTATTTTATGTGACTGAGTGCTTGGCATCAATTCTCTCCAATAGAAAAGCAACCTTGGCTGCTTCTGCTAGATACAATTACTTCTGGAGAAGGTAAACACAACTGCAACAGTTTTCCAAACATGATCATTGCTCACAACTAGGTTAGTCAACTTTGGACTGATATGCAGTGTCAAGTAACGAAATTTACATAGCTAGTAGATTAGTACAAATGGACTAAAAGTGCATGAGATTCCCTAAACCCTTTCACTAGTAACATGAACCAGATTTCAACACCTTTTTACTTCAGTGATACTTGTATGGAGGAAAGGGTTAGGTGAATCTCTAAGCATGCATGGTGCATCTGGTTTTGATGACTATTCAGAATATCAGTAAGAATAAAGTTGTTTCTTTTGCTCTTAAGAACACATTCTTGGACTTTGAATAGCTATTCATTTGGAAAAACTTGATGCTTCTTTGCCGCCAATCATAACATAGACCAAAACATGGGCAGTTACTTCAACCAAAGATCCATTCCAGACTCAAGATGAAACACACTTCAGTTTCATTCATAACCAATGGTTAGACCTTAATAGAACACTATTTCTAAGCCTAATCAAGCATAATTGCCACGGAGTTCAGTCCATATCTCTTCTCCATTCAGCCTAACCTTCACTTTAAGTTTGGTCTATTTGATGAAAATGGAAATAACTCACACACCATCACAGTTTAGAATTTATATGTCTTCACCTGTAAAATATATATTTATATATGTATCTTAACCAATTACCTTCAATTATATAATACAGAACATGAACATTATTTTTCTCTATCTTATCATGTCAGGGATCCAAGTTTAGTTGTATAATCAGTAACAACAAGTAACTATCACTTCAAGCCACATTACCATTCTCTAAGATTGAGTCTGTACCGGACAAGTGTTTCTTCCACAGTTGCACGCAAATAAGACATACAACAAGTTATTAATAGTAATCAGGATGTTATCTCAATGCTTTCTTGTAGATATGAAGATCTTGGCTGACACATTTTTTTAGTCATATTCCTATGCATCTATAAAAAAAATGGGGGTTTCTTCAACAGTCTAAAAACATGCTCTGAAAATATATAAAGATCCACTAGCCTTTGAGTCAGTTACGCGATAAACTCTTATTATTTGTAAGTTTAAAATTCAACCTCCTTGGGTTTTTTACATTCTAACCATAGACCCCACCATTAATTTTAGTTATCTTAGCCTCTTATCATTTGAAAGTTTAAAATTCAACCTCCTTGAGTTTTTACATTTTAACTTAGACCCCACCATTAATTTTAGTTATCTTAGCAACGAAAATTGCCATGTTAGATTAATGAAAGTCCTGGCATCTGAATGGGACAAAAATTAATATTTTTAAATACTCTAAACAAAGTGTCAAAATCTAAATTTAACATTCATGATCATTCTGATTGTAGCAACACCAGGGGTAGTTCTCAGCAAAACACACACAAATCAAGCAGCTCTTCCAATTGTGCTTTTCATTTCCTAATCCTTTCTAACCTGTGAAAAGCAAACCAAGATACATTTTGAAGGTATGACACTCACTAATATCAAACCCAAATGTCCCATTAACCTTTCTGAAGGAGCAAACCACTTAAACAAGTTATATGGCTCCCCTTTTTTCTACATCAGGCTAACTATAGAGATCTCTCCCTCTTAATCAGCAGCAACCCTTAAAATTTCAGGTTGTGAAGACCCACTTCCAGCGCACAGTGGAAATCAATGCAGGCAGAATCCAGGTCACAAGAATTTTTGGGTTGCATCTACTTTTGATTCTTGTGCTACAATTTTAGTTGTAGTTATTAATCAACAAATCCACCTATACACGAGGTCTTGGGTATCTTTCTTCTTGAGGAAAGAAAGTATCTTTGTAGGTTTCATTTCATTTGTCAAGGAATTTTAGCAAGTGGTATTTTTTTTCAAGAAGCAAGAATGATTCGACTTTGGTATCAGTTCTATTTGGTTCTATTTTTCAAGGGTGATCTGACTTTTCGTTTGCCATTGAAGATGGGGAAGGGATCCGCTACTGCAAAAACAACAATGAATGAACAATTACATCTTGACCCTCATTAAATAAGTGTCGAAAAATTATAATTTTTATTCCATATTAAATGTGATGGAGCCTTCATTAACCTGACATCGCAATTTCCAATACTAAGACATTAGAAAATAACGGCAGGGGGTCTATGGTTAAAATATAGAAGCCCAAGGAGGTTAATTTTAAAATTGCAAATTTTAGAGGGTTACCACTTACCACAACCAACTCTCCGAAGTTTTGTATATTCCAATCAGCAAAATACTACCTCCTTTCCTTAATATAAAAGCTAATTAACTTTTTTGAAGAGATTAAAGAAGCAAATTAACTAATCTATCTATCATTTTTTTAAACTAAGTTTCCTGACTTAGAAACTGATATATAATCTAATGATACATATAAATATTTCAAAATGTATGTTATAATTAAGTGATTTATTTAACTTTCTTTTACCATCCTAAAAAGTCAACCGACACATATATTATGGAACGGAGGTAGTATGTAATTAGCAAAAATCATTGAAGATAGTGTCTCAATACTTCCTGCCATGACAATTTTGGTCAACACTTATTTTTCTCTTCTATTCCTATCAGTTTCTCCAACTATCAAAGTTGCAAATTTCCAGTTTTCCAGGCATACAGGATAGAGAATTGTAACAAGAATAACATTAGACTACACACAAAAAAGGCAAAGAATGGATAAACTCAATATCTCAACTTGGAACTGGAACAAGGACCCTCCAAAATTTAAAATTAAGACATCTAATATTACTTAAACAAAATGGCACAATTCTCTTAGCAAGATCAAAAAACAGAGACCCAGCAGTTATGCTCCCTGAAACAGGGAAAAGCCAAAAGCCAAATGAGAACACAGGCATCTGTGACCAGGTCTTCTGCACTGATGCTAAATCTAGAGAAACTAATATTTCATTTAATACGGTATTCTAATGTCCAAAACACGTGCACCTAAATCAAAATTATGTGTGACTCTAAGAACACAGAACAAATTATATAAAGAAAAAAAGAAAAACACAAGCACAGATTACCGAATCAGCATACCATCCTGGGTGATGAGGGGATAATCACGGGCACTCAAAGTGATGAACCAATTCCACCCACTCTCCAATTTCAACATAACCGCCGCAGCTCGCAGCGTAATGGCAATATTAGTGGAGCCCAAGTAGGTAACCCAATCGGCCTTCCCCACCACATCTACGTTACCAAAAGCACGAATCGCAGGCACTGACCTAATTGCCGCGGCCAAACCGTGCCTTTCATCGTCATTCGCATCCCGCCCTAGATGCAGAAGATACCGATTCCTTGGATGATAAACTGCCAGCAACAACCTAAAGATCCGGTCCTTATCTTGGTGACCACCTGAAATGAAGTATGCAAAGGCCGGTGGGTAGTGAGCACCGTGCTGAACCAGAGAAGGAAACGGCTTAGCGGAGCTGAAGGTGGATACAGAAGATCGTAACAGTAAGATGAGAGAGAGAAATGCCGCCGTAAATAGCGTGAAAAGCCACTTCTTTTCAGCTCCCATAATAGTAATAACAGTAGTAACAACAACAAGAATGACCCTGGTTTTTGAAGATGATGATGGGCATATGGCTTCTTCTTCTGGAATCTTCAGAACTGGGTCTGGATAAAATTTGGGTTCCGAGATTGTTTTGGTAAGCGGATCATTGAGAAGATCTTGCTTGGTTCTCTTCCAAACTTCGAAAATTGAAAAACAAAAACAACAATGAGAGGGGCAAAAAAGAAAAAGAAATAATGAATTATCGGAAAATGGCAAAAAAAAAAACCGAACAAAATTTCCTCTGCGGATATCTGTTTCCCACTATTTCTAAAGCTCAAATCTTTGGAAAACTGTGATGTGATGGGAGGCTAGGGTTTTCAAAACAGTCGAGATTTGTTGGCGGGGAGGTTAAGGAAGAAGATGGAGATCACTGACTCAAGCTCTCTCTCTCTTTCAAGGGAAAACATGTTATGATTTCAATGTTTCATGATTTGAATCGTCCTTTTTTTAATATTCATTTAATTAAATTGAAAAATCGATTGAATGATGTAAGAATTCAGGTTTTTCTAAATAAAAATTGCAAAAAGAAAATAACAGAAAGGAAATAAAATAGTTATATACTTTCCGTGCGACTGAGTACTGAATTGGTCTTCCTTCCACGCGCTATAACGACACGTAATCACACCTTCCTAATGACAGCACCCGAATGCAACTTGAGGTTTGTTTGGTTAGCCCATTTGGGCAACCAAAATCCATTCTTACGCTTATTGAGATAAAATTTCTCTCATATATTTACTTTAGAATCTGTGTCCATTTTCCCAAGGGGCTATCCAAACAAGCCCGTGGGAGTTGGCCCGACGTTTGGAGTCCACGGATGGGAGAGTGACTACACGCTCTATGATTGTGCGTGGGATAGCATGGATTGTTTGAGAAGACTTTTTTCATTATCCAAAGAAAAAAAGCTTTTTTAAAAAAACCATGGGGTGTTTGTTTCTGAATTTAAAAACTGTTTTTATTTTTATAAATAAAAAAGATTGGCCATTGTTTTTAACAAATTATTTTTAAAAACAGACGGTTGCATTACGTGTACCGTTAGAAAAAATGAATTTTTAAATAAGTATTGATGTTAGTAGAAAGATTTACGGATTCCGTTGGGGGAAAGGAGTTTAGGATTCCGAGAAGAATTCATGGATTTTAATATGCTTTAAGAATTTCGTGATGCTTTTTACAAGATTTCAAGATGCTTTTTGTCTTGACTTGCGTGCATCGTTGGAAGGAAAGATTTCTCAAACATGCATAAAATTGTTTTTAAAAACTAAAAGACAAAAAAAAAAAGTTTTAGTTGTTTTTAGTTTTTGTTTATGAAAATTAGGAATACTTATATTCTCTATTTGATGGCTTTTTTCATTTTAAAATTTGAGTTATCATTAAAATTCTCATACTTATTCACATAACTCCAAATGATTAATTTTAAGGAGAATTAATTTCCTCACTCATAACTAATTAAAAACTCTTAAATAATTTGTTGTTTTCTACGCAAGAGGTTGTTGTTGAATGTCTGTCGCTATTTGTCAAAATTTTTAGTTATTAAATGCTTTATAACAATCCATCCTTAGTGTTATCCATGTGACTTAAGATTATATTATTTCCCTCCTGATGAAGTTCCATTTTACATACCAGTTTAATTATAGAGTTGTGACATATATATATATATATCAACTCAAAATTGAGAGATTATATCTGCACAAAAATAAAACTTATTTTTATTTCAACCATTTAAAAAATTACGGTCTAAACAAATTAAATAAATGCATATCAAACTACCAAACAGACAAAAAAATAAATATGTATATATAAACTATATTTTCTTTGTTGGCACGTCTAATTGTCATATTCTTCTCCATTATCTCTTCCTATTATTTTCTGAGGTCAAAATTTAAAGCTAA
>JANTPZ010147097.1:18949-51397 GCA_025593235.1 Vachellia pachyceras
TTGATGAATTTGGATTGTTCTAATAATTGTTTTTAATTTTGTAGGTTTTTGATAATGACGATGCTTACATGGCTGGTGACATTGATTTGATACGAGATTTGTTGGCCAAACGCCTTCTTCATTTGTAGATAATGCTTATTTCTTCAAGCTGAATATATATAGTTTCAACTCTTCATGTCGACTTGTATAGGGTTAATTAGATTGATGAATTGTGTTACTCTGCCACAAATGTACAATGATATTTGCTCAGTAAACGACAATGACTTTTGTGTTTCGCTGCAACAAGGACTTGGCTTAGGTAGATATATACGTCTAACTCTTGATGAATTTTGTGTTTCTCCGCCGCAATGACTTTTGATTATAACCCTGATATGTGTTAATGTTTGGACTTGATCTAGTGTATAAAATGTAACTGTAAGCTGAATCAGGTGGGGTTAATAAAATATGAGAGATTTTTTTTTAAAAAAAAGAACATATGGCGCCCTATATAGTGTTATAGGGCGCCGTAGGTTAGACCTATAACGCCTCTCCAAAAATAGGGCGCCGTAGGCCTTAACTTTCTACTCTCCTCACATTTACAACCCCCGAGAAAGGGCGTCTATTGGGTTAAAAATAGGGCGTAAAAAGTAACTTTTGTAGTAGTGAAAGGAATAAGGGGAGGAACCTAGAAAAACACAAAGGACGCAAATATTAAGGGAAAAAATCACTGTGAACCTTCTAAGGAACATAACAACAAAATATATTACATGAGCAACAAGTTTGGATACAAATAATGAAGACATATGAATAAATTATTTGTTAATTACATACATTACTTAAAACATTAACGTGGGAATGTGGAATGCAATGCACATGATTCGGGATAGTTCTAATGCAAATAATAGATGGAAATCTATGGTAGCCCAAAACTAGTGGAGCTCATTTTTCTCACTTACAGGGGCTGAGTGGGTGAAGTGGAACCTAACTCATAAGGTCGGGCAAGGGTACACCACTAAGGTGTAAAGGGGCTACGCTGTTTGGATACATATATTGGGACATATGGGTGTCAAGATGCAAAAAGGTATTCAGAGAGCTAGATCTTGAAGAATGCAATAGTTTAAAAGGAAGCCTCTACCGAGCATATTGGGATGGGGAACTAGTCAACAATTGCAGATTCTATAGGAATAATTGTTCACCATATCCACTTAACTAGGACCAAATGAAGGAGTTTATACTCTGCTCTGTATCTGTTTTACTTGCTTTGAGCAATGATATCAACATTATTAAAAAACGTGGGTATGTGGCAATGATTCTCACTTACATTAGAGTTTCGTTTGGTTTGTTGAAAATTATGGATGCAAAAGGAAAATATGTATTTTTTACTGGCGACAAATGTTTGGTTGGTAGAAGAGGTGGGAACTCATTTCTGATGGACATTGATTTTCTTTCAAAAGTGAGAAGATTGATTCCCACCATTTTTTGTGGGAAGCGATTTTCAATCATAAATGGGAAAATACAAAGGACACATTTGTTTTAGCCATCAATTTGTGTCTACCATCTCTGTCATTGTTGTGAAGTGGCCAATAACAACATTGTCTTGCCCTTCCCTAAACAAATGCACCAAAAAAACTGTTTCTCCATTACAACGATGAACCATGAGAAAGAGAAGATGGATTAAAGTAGGTTTGGAATACCATTTCAATTTGATCAGAAAATAGGGTGTGTTCTAAAATGTTCACTTTTTATACTGCACCTAAAAAGTTAACAATTGCATGTTTGGTAAACACTTTCTCCCAACAGTGCACACAAGTCAATACAAAAGCATCTCGAAATCGGTAAAAAGCATATCAAAATCCGTAAAATCATCTCAGAATCTGTAACTCCTTTCTCTCAACGGATTTCTCAAACACACACGACCGCATCATAAAGACCTCCTTTTTCTTACAATGCCTATCTGCCCTCCTCCTCTAATTCCAAATCCCATTCACAGCACACTATCACCCGACTCACCAAATGACCTCGTCCCTCTCCTCCTTCTCCTTCCGGGCCATCGACCCATAAGTCACTAGATTTTGCACCTGGGAAACTTGAACAAGCAAAGATGCCACTATCAAATTCATCCAAAATAAAGCCAACAAGTGCTCATTGTTCCAAGTGATTTGCCACCAGGATTTCTTGATCTGGTCTATCCAGGAGGTCTCTGCACGAAGATTGATGCCGACATCTATTTCATCCAGAACAAATAAGGCTCTGATATTCAAATAAGGTTCTCATCTTCAGAATATTTGAATGATCCTTTAAGATATGTTTTCAAATATTTAATACGTATTTGAAGAAAATCAATTTGCATTCAAATGAAGAACTATTTTCAGAATACAATTTTTAGCACTTATTCGAATGAAGTTTTGTTTATCCGAATATAATTCTTATCTTCTACATATTTGAATGTTGCTTCAATATGTGTATTAAAATCTATATATCATTCGAATGATGATTTTATTTATTTGAATAAAGAAATATTTTTCAAGCATAATTTTTTGTATCACATTCGAATGAAGCTTATGATCATCCAAATATAATCCTCATATTCTATATATTCAAATGATGCCTGAGGATGAGTATTAAAGTTAAAGTGTCCGTTTGGAAAAGTAGTAAAGAAATACTTTACGCAAATCGAGGTAAATATGTGGAGGGGATTATCTTGTTTTACGGAAAAACAATGTTGAACGTGCTTTTGGGGAGTAAATAACTTTTCCAAACAAGCACAATATGTCATTCGAATGGGCATTTGCTGCATTCCAACTAACAATACCAATATAAAACGATTGAGGGTAATTGGCTTGTTTGGCGGCGCGTTTGAAAAAGTCAAATGCATGTTCAACAGTGTTTTTCCGTAAAACGAGATAATTCACTTCATATATTTACCTTAACTTAGGTAAAAGTACTTTTCTACCGCATTTTCAAACTTGCACAATATGGTCACTTGACACATTTTTTTATCCACTTTACCACTATTTTAACTCAATCAAATAAATTTTTTATCAAATCATTTTCTATTTCAATTTCTACCAAACATCCCACGGTAAAAAATTTTCCTTTCCCTTCTCTTCCATTCCTTTTTATTCCTCGGCCACAAGGTTCTTTTTATGGAGGTTAATTTTCGTTTGGGTGGGAGATCTTTATAAGGAGTGGTCCCTGACTCCCTATAGTTACCTGACCAATAATGTCCTTTTGTATTCTTTTGACCTGCTTTGACCGTATATTATATTCCCTGCAACCCCAATGAGAGCTAGCTAGCTTTCTATGGAGACAAACTCATAGAGTGGTCCACCTTCTCTCTCTCGATTGCTTGTGTTGTATGTGTGAGATTCCCCTAGTAGCTACAATGACGAGTCCTCCCAACTCTTCTTTTCCTTCCCCTTCACTGCTACAATTATGCCCTTTTTCTTTTTCCATAATCACACAAATACCCCCCAACTCCCTGCCCAGACGTGCGTTTCTGTACCCTTATTTAATCCTCTCACTATTCACTAGTATTCCTGTTCCTGACATCTTTTTCAGACTCCTCCATCTCTTAAAACTTTCTCCTTTCTCTCTCGCTCTCTCTCTAAATTATATTACACACACATACACAACTTTAATGAGTGTGCGTGTGCGTAGAGAAAGAGATTTGCTTGATGTGCATGAATAACTTGTTGGTATTAGAATGGAACTTGTGCAATGTTGATAATGTGGTGGGTGATGACAGACGAGGAATTGAGAGAGAAAGCAAGAAGAAGGAAGGAAGTGGGACGACCTGGCCTGTCTTTTGTGGAGCATGAGCTAGGTAGCTCTATATACTACTACGTACAACGCGCTTATAGTTATAGGACCATGCCCTACACTATACCCAGATAAGCCTAAGCTTGTAATGCTCTCTCTCCGGGTTTGGTGGTGCCTTAGGGGAAGCTGGTCCTTCCTTCTTGGTTCGATTTCATACCAGTTATGGCAACATATCATTACAAATTTACAATGCGCCAATCTGGGAAGCAGCAACATATTCATCTATCTATCTTTGTGATGTCTTTTCTAGTACTTTCTCCACTCATACTTATTTTCCCTTCTCCTTATGTTCATCTCTATCCGCGGGCGTTTAATATGATTGTTATTCAATGTCGTCTACAATGCGCGCGCGCGCGCACTATATGCTGTAATTAATTAATATGGTTTGAAGATTTCATGGAAGGATTTCTATATTTAAGTGTTGTAACGAACTTATGAAAGAGATTGCTGAGTAGTGAATGAGAAAGTGGGTTCGCTAGCTAATAGCTCACAACAACTTACGCATATTGATGTTTATTAACATATACACTTTAATTTGTGTCTGCATAATTTCTAGGTTTAGCTTCCTAAATTATATGACTTTATTAATGAATAAAGGATTTAGACATGAACCCAGAAAACATGTTTCGGTAAATAGTTTATGTATTACCAAATTTGGGCATTATTCATCAGCTAGCTAGACCAACGATAGAGAATGTGATGATTTATAAAGGAATCTGGAACAGATATATAATATAACATCTCGCAGATTCAAGTTCTTCGCAAAGGAATTTCATAGGTTAACGATACATCTGTATATATATTGTGTTTTCTTCATTCTTTTAAGGCAGCTTGATATTTACACTCCATAATCTATAGGATTAGAATGTCGTGTATGCAAATCTAAGAGATTGAATTGCCATCATCGACTTCTTCTGAGGGATGACAATTAATGGGAATTAGAAATAATCAAATGAGATTTGTTTCAAAAATAATAAAACTGCGATGAGATCAGATGACTGATTAACCTCAGAATATATTGTTATATATTCTCATCACCCAGATAGTATTTAAATGATAGTTTTTCATTATGCATTCACCATATAAAATAATAATAATAATAATCTGATATGGCCCATATAGCCATGAGAAAACAAGTAACAGTCAAAGAAATTTTACATGGACAAAAGTCATTATTCACATTGGGGAAAATAAACGAAGAACTTAAGAGGAAAAAGTCATTAAAGATCAGTCTTTCAAAGTAACATGTAATTAGTTTATGCAAAAAAAGACGTCAGTTTGCTCCTGAGAACCTGACGATATCATCGTTTCAGTTTCAAGAGGCAGACAAGAATAATGCCACGACAAGATGAAATGTGCATTAAGAAAGAAATTAAATTACTAGTATTTTAATTTATAACTTTCATGTATAGTTGTCACTTGTCAGGAATAATTTCTAGCTAATTCTTGGGTTTATCCCATGAAAAATTCCTCGTTTCAAGAGTATAGATACAAAACGATTATTATTATTATTATCCAAAGAATAAATAGCTAGCAAGATGTACCAAAATATGGGGATAATAATACCCAAAAAAACAAGTTAACGTTCTTCTCAATTTTATATGCTGATACTAGCACTAGCAATTATGCAGCAGCAAGTATCATCACCATTGACATCTTCTTCCTCCCCAAAATTAAACCCTAAAAAACGCAAAGTCTTTGGAAACAGAAGGAAGAAAAAAGAAGAGATAAACATGTACCTTTGGTCAGTCCTGAGGAAGCAGATCGCTGTGGCTTTCAAAATGACAATGCCGTGTGCTTTGCTTTGTTGTTTCGAATAACTAGACCTAACCCTATACATGTAAGTATATTACCCTTATGACCTCAATACTGTATCAGTATTACTCCCCAATATGTGTGTGATTAACAAAGTGAAAAAAAAAAGTGCCTAAAATATGAAAATTGGATTATACATAAACTAATTATCATATCCATGTATGTACATGGAATATGCTTGGCTCCTCATACGCCATCCACGGAGGCCATCGATTCTCCGATGGGCTCTGCAAATGGCATACAGGGAGCCAGGCACATACTCATAATCTCACATGCATATATAATATATACACCCAAATCTCTCTGTCTGTCTCTGTGTGTTACCTAATTATATATATAGATATTTATCTTGCACCGACATGAAAGCTCATACATAATCTCTCTCTCTCTCTCTCTCAATTCAAGCCATGTGCTATAGGTGAAGAACTGGAAGAACACGAAACGATAGAGCTACATACATAGCAGGATGCTGCTAAGAAGAACCCAGCACAACTTGTGCGCTGTTTTGTTCGAGAGAAGTAAAGATCTCTCTCAGCTAAGACAACATGATGAGGTAAGAGGCAGGGAGAGAAACAAGGATCTCTCTCATAAACCTAAGCAGCTAGATGTTAATCTCTCTCACTTTCTACCAGCTTCATCATCCTTATGATCATGAAGAAGGAGGAGGAGGAGGATTAGGTAGAGAGAGATCTCAGGGGGAGAGGGAGAGGGGGGGGGAGTGGAGGGGGAGAATTGGAGAGGAGGTATATATTGATGAGGTGGGGGAGCAAGAGAGGTCTTAGAGATATTGAGGAAGCGAAGAGATTAAAAGGGAAACAAAAGAGGCAGCTAGCCAGGTTATTAGCTTATTAGCTAGGTCATAATTAAATATTTGGGGAAGGCCTTCAAAAAGCCCCACATACAAAAACAAAACCCGACTCAATTGCCATAAAACTAGCAAAACCCTGCAAGCTTTAAGCTTTAAAGTATAAACTTAGAAAACAAAACGGGGCATTAAGAGTCTCTCTAATAATAGTTTGTGGCTTTCACTCCCGCATAACATGTAGGGTTCCCTCTAAATATAGAGACACACACAGAGAATACAATCAATTTCTTAACACAAGTATCATAATCGGTATACCTAAGCTTAGTATAACAATTTTTTTAGATTTTATGTTTTGTAAAAATAAGCGAGAATAAGTATAGATGGGTAAGTTAAAGTTGTGGTTGGACTACTAACCACGCAATTTCCTAAGCTAACCTCTGATGGGGTGAGTTGTGTGTTTGAAATCTCCTTTTCTGGGTCGCAAAGGAAAGTGTGCTTTTCTATTCTCTGAACTTCATTTTTGTCTGCGAGTGCTTGGAACACATATGGATTCCTCCTCACTCCTATCAACTTTCTTTATTTTAAAAAAAGCTAAAATAAAAAAAGATGAAAGAAGAGAGAGAGATAAAGAAAATAATATTACCCTGTAACTCTCTCTCTCTCTCTCTCTCTATCTATGTGATCATATTATTATATTACCGACTGATTATGCTCTCAGGACTGTGTTTCAGGGACAGCTTCGCACCATTCTTCCTCTCTGTCTAGATTTTAGAATAATCGCTCACCCACTGGTCACCCAATTCCATTAGGTCCTTCCATAATATTATATAGCTAACTGCTATCAGTTAGCTATATACCACATACTATAATTGTACTTTTTGTACATGTATTCATGTGTTTTTAAGAAGTGAAGTTGTTGTTAGGGCTAGGTCATTCAACAAGCTTGAAAGAAAAAAAAGTGGTTGAACAACCCGTTTAATCATTTACAATCTTATTATTTTTTTTCATTTCTTTCATCTCAATATATGTTAATTGATATTAGGGAGAATTGTTGAAATATCTTGTTATAAAATGTATGGCTTAAAGGTATTTAAAATTTGTTTAAAACCTCGTATGCAACTTGCAACTTATATTACGTATGTGCAAAACGGATATTTGCATATAAGGAAAGATATATTACATATAGCTGAAGATGTATGTTATATATATTGAAGATGAATTTTACCCACCCAAAGATTTAAGTTTTTAGATACTTTTTGACAATAAATTTTGTAATGAAAATTTTCAGTAATTTTTTTAATTTTTTTAGTTTGGCGTGCGTTTAGGATTACTTAAAATAAGCGTTTTTATGTTTTATTAGATAAAAATCCTTTCACTCAATTCATACAAAGCCAAATGAATTAAAATAAGTTGATTCAACAAGCACTTATTCTGGACCTCGGACCTCAGCTGAGTTTTTTTTAAAAAAAAAGGTGAAATGATTACTTCAAGGAGAAAATAATTTGTGGTCATAATTTAATTTTGGTGGATAAAAAGCAAGAAAAGAAAAGAAAGATGAATTGATGGGAGACAGGAGGGGCTTTATGATGTGATTTAAAAATTGATTATGAAATGAAATATTGTCCTTGTGAGTTTTTTTCAGCTTGATATGGGTATTTCACTTCACTACTTTTTTACGCGTTGGTTTCCTAATTATTTTCAAACATAAATTAACAGAATATATATATATAATTGGAAAAATGTTAAAAAAGTCAGTTTACATAATGATTTCATTTCAAATCATGTAGTTAAATGAATAGTTTTTTTTAAAGATTACACACATTCCACAATTTTTGACAAATGATAACTTTGACTGACCTTTGTTCTGCAAAAGTAGAACATTCAACCCCGTGAGGGCAATCATATCAGCCTGCTTAGCATATGGGGAAAATCATGTAACTAAAATAAATAAAACAGAGAACAGCAAAGTTAATTAAAAATAAAGTTTTAAATCTCAATCATGTTAGACCTATAAACCCTAAATAACCAGTGGTGACAGGATACACAACCTCACTACCACAAAAATGCTATTTAGTAACGGAAAAATTCATCGTTAAATGGCTATTTTCCATTAGAAAATTTTCATTTAGCGACTGAAAATATTAACGATATGCATTTTAATGACGAAAAATAGCCATTTAACAATGAATTTTCCGTCGTTAAATAACATTTTCTAATAGTGTACAATCAAATTTACAAAAAACGCAAAACCCAGTTATTATTATTTAATATTATTAGTGTTATCTCTACAACATTTGATATCAATAATGCAGAGAAAGCACAATTTTGCTTTATTCCTAAAAAAAGAAAAAATACATTTGCCTCCTTTGTTTTTATTGACTAAATATGTGGTGAGGAGTGTAATGTGCCTTTTTTGTTTTCTAATTTTGATTGATATTTCAATTCTTCTTTAGTCCTCGTTTTCCCCTCTTTTACTTTAAAGGCTACACTAATTCTATTGTACTATATTAAATTTTAGAAGTTGTTTGATGGTCAAATATATTTTTTATATTTAAAATTTATTAGATTGAGCCCTTGATTGATGCATATTTTGCTTGCTAAGTGTAATAATATTCTTTATATTAGTTTATTGAATATTTTGCCAAGCAACATACAAAGCTAACCAGAGATGTCAGAAATTAGGTTCATTTTAAGCATTTGCAAACTACTCCACACTAATCTGTCATTATTTCTCATATATTATCTTTTATATACTTCAAATTTAAGTAAATTATTCTCCTTCCGCACCCCCCAAAAAAAATTATACAAACTGTCCTTGGATTAGAAAAAAGTGTCAATATTTTATATTATTTTCAAAGAAAAAAAGGCATCGATACCAGTTTTAAAAGAATTTTTATTCTAAAAAATTTTGTGTATATGTATTTCTTAAAACAAGAAGGTGGTTTTGTACGTTATGTATATATTTTTTTATGAAAGGCAAAATTATGATATTACTAAAGATTATAGAGTGCAATAAGAAATAAGATACAAATTATTTCTAATTAAACTTATTAAAAAAGAGGGAAGGGGTTAAAAAAGAAGTTACTACAGAAAAAGATCTAAGTATAATATTGATATCCCTGCAGATAATGTTGTGGTGGTCTTCAGCAATGTTCTGAATGTTGATATTCATCTTGTCAGTGCATATGTATATATTTGTTGTGGTTGTTTGATAGACACACATGCTTCCATGTAAAGTATAAATGTATGATACTATAATGTGAAAAGGCTCCTATATCTACGTGAAACAAACTCTGTAAATGTACATGACATTGAATTGATGTAACCTAATTGGTGATCTCTCTTTTTTCTTCATCTCTCTGCCGAACCCCATCCTTTTCTTTTTGTTTGATTCTGTGCAATTTTAACCTCACAGTATATATTTTTCAAACCCCTAAATGATGAATGGTCCACTCTCATGCATTTATTCATATATTTAGTAAATAATTTAAAACTATACACACACACACACCTATAGGTGATATATATTTACAGATCAAATGATATATTACCGTTATTACTTAATATAAGAGTCAATTGACTATTGTTGGAGAGATTAAGGAAGTCAAATAACCCACTAAAAGCATTTATTTCTACTTATAATTAGTTTATATATTATTTTATAAATCAAGCAAATTAATTTAGAGAAAAATGATATATATATAAATATTTATAAGTATCGTCTTTACTCCCTTAATCTCTCCAATAAAAGTCAACTAACTCTTATGTTAAGGAATGCATGTAGTATATTTAAATAAAAAGGCTGATTTGTACAAGGCTACGTAGCCAATGACACCTCGTTTGATTGATCTACGAATGGTCGATGTCTTTGAGAGAATCTTTGGCTTTCATAATATGGCCACCAATGGAATTTTAGGTTTGACAACGAAATCAACAGTTGCCAGCTTCAAACCCCTAAATGATGGATGATCCACTCTCATGCATTTATTCATATATTTAGTAAATAATTTAAAACTACACACACACCCCCCTCTAGGCCATATATATTTACAGATCAAATGATATATTACCTTTATTACATAATATAAGAGTTAATTGACTATTGTTGGGGAGATTAAAGAAGTTAAATGACCCACTAAAAGTATTTATTTACTCATAATTAGATTATATATTAGTTTATAAATCAAGCAAATTAATTTAGAGAATATAAACAGTGGAAAGTAAATAATAAACAAAGAAATATTTGCAAGAAATTTAGGGTGCGACAATATTGAATATGTGACATTAGATTGAGAATCCCAAACTGCCAATGCGTGTGTCTCTGTGTGTACACACGTCTTCTTTCCTTTTATTGTCTCTGTGCCTTTGTATATATTTGCTGTCTTCAAATGTAATATAATTATAACATATTTTTGTTGGTCTGTGACATGAAATATTCGTCACTTTCAAATTAATTAAAAGACACAACAAATATATTCAATTAATAGGGTTATTAATTGATGGATGCAAAGCGTGGTTTTGAAATTGGGGCATGCATGTAGGTTTAGAAGAAAACAAACAATTGATTTAATTTGGATTATTGCTTTGTTTAGCGTAAGGCAAGGAATGATTAAAGCAAGTTTAAGCCTACTTTATGGCTCAGACATGTTTGACCTTACAAGTCATTAATTCAACAGTTTAATCAATCCATTCCTCTAATTGTGGAAATTACTACCTGCCCTGTTTGTTTCATGAAATTAGTGTAAGGTAAGATGTAATAAATTGTAATTGGTGGGAATTTGGGAATGATGTAACAGAGATTATTACACGTGAGTTTGTTTAGTATGGCATTAAATAATATGGATATCAAATATATTATTTACTAAATTTTATGAAAGGCTAAATTATACTTTTAGTCTTTTATATTTGCATCAGGTTTCATTTTAGTTCTTTAAGTTTAAAAAGTGCACTTTTGGTCCCTCAAACTTAACACCGTTATTTTTTCTTAACGAAAATTGCTTACTCATCAAATTTAACTGATGACTGTGCAATAAAATGTTGATAAAGCATACTCACATTTTAATTTTAATTTAATAATATAATAAATTTGATATTTTAAATTATGTAAAATAAGAAAAAGATTTAAAATAACATCGTTAAGTTTGATGAGCCAACAATTTCCATTAAGAGAGACTAACTGCGTTAAGTTTGAGGGATTAAAGTACACTTTTTAAACTTAAAGGACTAAAGTGAACTGATGCAAACATAAATGACTAAAAGTATATTTTAACCTTCATGAAATTAACATAAAAATAAAATTTGGGTTTTATGAAATCACAATGAACTGGTAGTCAAGTGGAAGGGCTGTTGAGGATGTAAGGTCAAATAAAAATATGTCTTTTCCCCATTTGAATTTCGACATGTTGCAATCTTGATTCATATGTCCCAGCGGTGTAATCACGATACATCTACTCAAAGAAATTATGGTTATAAAACCATTCTCCGTTTGGATAGCCCGTTGGGAAAACGGACATAGATTCCGAAGTAGTTTATGTGAGAGGAAAAATGTCTCGGTAAACGCATCCGTTAGGGAAAATGGTAAAACAAACGGAGCCATTTAATTACTTCTCTTTCATCCGATTGAATTAAACATACCATAAAAGTCATTGTTTCCTTTTGTGGCTCAGATATAACTTGAAGCAAAATTCAAAAGGATGAGATTTTGTAAAGTGAGCAAAATATATAACGGAATTAAGAAAAGTAAAATAAATTCATAAAGGTCATATTCTCTATGTTTTGGGTTGTTAAAATAAAATTAAAAAATTTTGACTGGCAATTACTAATGTTGGATAAGCAAACAAATTATAGGAGCATATATAGCCTTTTCCCCCTTCGGAGTAGTGAATTTTTAATTCTTTAACCCTAATTAACGCTTTTAATTAAAAAAATACTGCAATGGAAATTATAGATGCTGACAAAACATTTTAAATGCTGACATATTAATTTTAATTTTCAAAATAACAGTTGTTGTTAAACATCATTATTTAAAAAGTAAAGATGTTAGGGTTATATGACCGAAAAAAATTCTTTAAAATTAAGAGACTAACTAAAATTTGTATAAAATTAATTGAACGTATGTATACTTTTGTCTTTTTCTTTTGAAAACAAAAATCAATGTCTAATGCAAATAGTTCTAAAACAGTAGCATGATTTTTTGGCATCGTAAGATTTTTTTTCTTGTTTAATTATACTTGAATAATCTTAATGGAGGCATTGACAGTCATCAAATGTAAGTATATCTTTTAATAGGAATTTGAATTTTGATCTATCATATGAAAAACTGATTCATTATATTAGACTCAACCCTTTAGATCATCGAAAGATTATTTAATTATATATAGTTTTACAGATAATTTTAAATCCTTATCAAAACTTGTTTCTTTTTAGTATGTAGGTGCTTCTTGGGGCAACAAAGTGATTGTTTAGAAACACCATTTTCCAAACGGTACACGTAAGTCAAGGTAAAACCATTTCGAAATCTGTAAAATCATTTCGGAAGCTGTGAACTCTTTTCTTCCAACGGATTTCCAAACACACACAAAAAGGAAAATAGGAAAAGGGGGATATTAATTATGCCACTATTATCTTTACCAAATAGTAGTAAAACATCATGAGCTGTAAATTTATCAATGCCTTTCCCAACGGTTTAAAGAAGCAAATTGTTGGAGCAATAGAAGAGTCCCACTTGTATACTTTATTATTCCCTAAAGTGACACAATTTGCAAATAAAATCAGAATCAAATATTAAATGAGATTTTACCCTTTATGTATTTTCTCCCCCTCCCCCTCTCTGTCAAACTATAATGATGTTTGGTTATAAGTACTGTTTTTGATTGGGAGCGAAAAGCTAAACCAATTAGAGGAGTGAACAGGGACTAGTTTGCAAATGGCGATAATTTTAGAGGGTTTTGTGGAATCCTCCTTCTAACTTCAAATCATAGATCTTTTCAATTAGCAAAAACAAAAAACAAAAATAGCAGAAATATTGTCACATGATGTGTCTTGTGTCTGGATTTTTTTATTTTTTTATTCACCTTTTTGCTTCCTTTTAATATGTACTTTCAAAGTTGAAGACGTTCTGTATATATAAGAAGGTTGTTGAATTTATAATCTTCTCCGTTTCCTTTTCATGTGTGCGCCCATATACAGTGTTTGTTTGGCAACACTTGGCTTGTAGCCATAAGCACGTTCAACAGTATTTTTTTGTAAAACGAGACAATCTCCTCCACATATTTACCTCGGCTTGTGTGAATAAACCCATAAGTACTTCTCCACCACTTTACCAAACGGATCCATAGTCAAGTTGTGAGTGTTGAAAATGTCAAAGATTTTGGCAAAAAAAAGATATTATAAGTAAAGATCTCAGATATTGTGTCCATTTGGGAACGATGTAGAGAATTATTTTTACGTAAGTCGAGGTAAATATATGGAGGATATCTCGTTTTACAGAAAAACACTATTGAACGTGCTTTTGGAGAGTAAATAAACTTTTCCAAACAGGCTCATTATATATATATACACAGATATATATATATAATAAGAGTAAAGTATATATATCTTGTACTTAATTAGAGTTTGAAATGTATGTCTATATGCATGTCACTTTTCTATTTCTGTTAAAAGGAATAATTTTTTTAATGAAGTTCTGCATTAGGTGTTCCATTAACTATATATGAATTTCTCATTAAGTAATGACACATGAAGTCAGCCAAAATTAAAGAATTTAAAGTAATAAAAGTATGAGATGAATAAAACTTTACATATAAATTTCAATCATCCTTGCATGAACCAAATTAATTTTAATTTAATTTACCATATTAAAAATGTCGAAGTAAACAAATTAACTTTTATTCTGTAGAAATTTTAACACACTATAATCCTACCTTAGCTAGCGCAACTCAGTTAACTAAAACGTGTAAACACAGCACAACGATCCCCACCACCACTGGTATACATCTCTTTAGACCAAAAATATCCTTGATAATTAAATTTCTTATTTATTTCAAGATAAAATTAGATCTCGTGTGGCTTAGCATCTTAGGGCTTGTTTGGATCTCATTTTCAGAATAGCTTTTACAGATTCTGAAGTAAAATCTATATTTTAGAGAATAGATTTTGAAAAATAGTTTTTACAGATTTTGAGGCAAAACCTAAGAAGTGATGACAAACAAGCCCTTAATTAGATTTATATATTATAGAGGAGGAAGAGATGATGGTCTGAAACATTTTATACTACAGGGCACATTTGAAATGGATGTTGCAGTGAAGTGTGAAATATATAATAACTATCTAAACACGTATTAATGAATGTAATTAATATATTAAACACCTTTTGAATATATTAATTCTTGGATACCTACGTACATGCAAACTTCTCCATGCAAATACGTACATACGTGTCATTTCTCTTTCTTAAAATTGTCTTAACAATATATAACTGATTAATTATAGGTTTTAATTTCCACTCTCACGAAATCATCGAAACACACACACACACACACACACACACATGTTGGCATAAAAGTAGGGGAATAAAGACACGAAAATACCCTTGAATCTACAAATTTTAATTTAGAACTCTAGAACAATACAATTATTGTGAAATTTACAGACACTGTTAAACACACATGTTGGCATAAAAGTAGGGGAATAAAGACACGAAAATACCCTTGAATCTACAAATTTTAATTTAGAACTCTAGAACAATACAATTATTGTGAAATTTACAGACACTGTTAAACACACATGTTGGCATAAAAGTAGGGGAATAAAGACACGAAAATACCCTTGAATCTACAAATTTTAATTTAGAACTCTAGAACAATACAATTATTGTGAAATTTACAGACACTGTTAAACACACATGTTGGCATAAAAGTAGGGGAATAAAGACACGAAAATACCCTTGAATCTACAAATTTTAATTTAGAACTCTAGAACAATACAATTATTGTGAAATTTACAGACACTGTTAAACACACATGTTGGCATAAAAGTAGGGGAATAAAGACACGAAAATACCCTTGAATCTACAAATTTTAATTTAGAACTCTAGAACAATACAATTATTGTGAAATTTACAGACACTGTTAAACACACATGTTGGCATAAAAGTAGGGGAATAAAGACACGAAAATACCCTTGAATCTACAAATTTTAATTTAGAACTCTAGAACAATACAATTATTGTGAAATTTACAGACACTGTTAATGTGATTAAATTCTAGAGTGAAATTTACCTAAATGCCCTTAAACAAAAGAATGATATGACAACAACAATCTAACAAAAAGCAACTTTAACTTATAAAAACAATAACAATTAATTTCATTTAGAGTAGTTAGGTCATTTCAAAAAGAAAAATTTAATTCAATGATATAATTCTTAGAGTGTTATTCATAACAATCAAAGCTATATCAAAAAATGATCTTGAGATTATCGCATATTTAAGTAATTCCTATAATTCTTTCTCCGAACAAATAAAAGAAGAAGAAGAAGTCGGAATAATAATAATAAGAGTATTGATGGAAATAAGCTCATGCTTATTTGAAAAGATTTATTTACTCCCTAAAAGTATGTTCAACAATTTTTTTGTAAAACGAGATAATTTTTTTTATAATTTTATTTCGATTTGTGTAAAATTACTTTTCTACCGTATTTTTATACCGACGCAAGAATTAGAATAAATAAGTATATTGGTGGCCGTAGGAAAGAAGGCTGAGCAAGGCATAATAAAGTGAAATGATCGATTTGGTCTAAAGGTACTGCGCCAACGCATAAGCCTCAGACATTCATAGTTGATGTCATTCCATCGTAGGACCTCCTTTTTTCAATTATTATTTACTTCCTTTTCTTTCACTTTAATTAATTAACTGAATAATCGTAATACTCCTACATATAAACGGATGAACAATATAGTAATTATTATTATTATTATTATTATTATAAAATAAAACAACTTTACGGGGCTTAGTGCTTGCTCAGTTATTTTGCTTTGAGCCCACCATGTTCGATGGCTATTGATCACTAAAGATGATCAAGTCACGTCCCCACTCCTCCCACCTACGAACATTTTCAATCATTAAACCATTCTCTTCTTTTTAAGATTTTACAATTTTCTGTAGCTAGTTAGATAGGGGGTGCATACAAGGATTTTTTTATCTCAAATTTATTTTCCAAATGTAATTAAATAAAGATTTAGGCCCATTTTCAATGATTTTCATTTATCTACAGATATTTTTTATTCTGCACATAGTTGAAAATATATTATACAAGGTTAAAAAACATGGGAAAATGACAATTAAGTCCCCAAATAGGAGAATCAATGAATGAAAAATCCCAAAGATTCAAAAAATTATCATAAGGTTCCAGAAGTAACTGTTGAGATTGTCATTAACAACATCAACAGTTTTCATTAACAACCTCAACAGTTACTCTTGGGATTTCATGACAATTTTTTGAATCTTTAGAACCATTTTGTGGTTAATTCCCTTGTTTCAGATCTATGTGTCATTTTCTCAAGAAACATTGCATTTGCTACGTTCAAACAAATTTCAGAGGGTGTGTATATATATCTTCGGATGATAAATTTTAGGGAAATTTATTTTGAGGTCCCAAATAAGTAACTTATTTACGAAAAGGTCTCATGGATGAAAATATTTATTCTAGATCCCAATCGCTGGTGTTGACAACATGAGATCTTTATGTCGACAACAGCATATGCTGGTGTTGACAACACCATCTGAAATGGTAATGACAACACCGTGTGCCGACAATGACAACATCATGGCTGGTGTTGAGGACACATGTGTTGATGTTGACAACATGAGGTCATGTCTTGGGATCTCAGAATAAATATTTTCATCCATTGGACCTTTTCGTAAATAATTTGCTTATTTGAAACCTCAGACTAAATTTCC
This sequence comes from Vachellia pachyceras, assembly GCA_025593235.1. Lineage (NCBI taxonomy): Eukaryota > Viridiplantae > Streptophyta > Magnoliopsida > Fabales > Fabaceae > Vachellia > Vachellia pachyceras. Next base: position 36,327 of record JANTPZ010147097.1, read on the forward strand.
CTAAATTTTATAACTATGAACTTTCGGCAATTTTTTATTTAAACTAGGGTTTTAATTCTTCTACTTAGCATCTAATTGGACTAAAATATCTTTCTCTCCCACCCAAACACATGGTTTTCACAATAATGGTCAATGGTAATACTTTGCTAAAAGAAATTAAACTTGATGGATTTGACTACTATAAGTTTTCTTTTGACCAAACTACTATAAGTTTATTACATTGCCACTGTAACTTTCTGTTGCCCTGACTTTAACTTTGAATGTATTCCAAAGGCTGTGAAGAGGTAATAATATTGTTGACCCTTGGAGAAAGGAACAAAAAATTACAATATGATGTGTGTCTGTGTGTGACTATAAAGTTAACATTGGAGGATCCCACAAAAATTGTGTTGCAGTGCCTTTGGACCAGAATATTATTAACTATATATGTTTTTATTTAAATATATTTACAAACGAACAATTAGCTGGATGCCATATAAACACACACACACACACACACACACGTACATAAGAACTATGAAAGTAATGAACTGTGTGAAACGCCTCATGGCCAACTTGTTAGGGTAATTAAAGTCACCATAAATGAAAGTTTACTTAGCTTTGTTTATTAATTAAATGATTACAAAACTAATTAATACATAACAAGTGACAAAATACAGTAAAATTATCTAAACGGTGCATGTATCTCCCGAACAACGAACCTCTAATTTTCTCTTATTCTCCTTTTCCCTATTGATCGATAACCATTACATAATGCTTCAGATTTGGTTTTCTTTTATGATTATTATTATCAAAATGTTAGATTGTTATAAAAATAATTAATCAAATTTAAATTGCTACATCTTAACATAAACAATTTAACACAACATAGAGAATAAAAAAATATAGATTTTGTATAAAATCAATTCTGAACCATTCAATTTTGATCCAATGGTTATAAACAGGGAAAAGAAAGGTGACAAGGGAAAATGAGAGGTTGCTTACCCCCCCCTCCTTTCACACACACTAACACACAATTATTCCACATTCCATCCAGTTCATTGAACCCAATAAAAGTTTCATTTATTTATCTATTTATTTAGAAAAAAGAAAGATCAAACGACAGATATGAAGGCATGTTCTAATGAATATATTAATATATAGATACTATATCATCATCACTTAACAAAATCTGATTTCAAAAAAGTGCCATACCAGCTTGCATGTTTTGATTCTTACATCGATCACATTGATCAACCACTAAGTGCCCCGACACTTAATTAATTAACTCCAGTTTTGGTGAAGCAATCAAAGCAAATATGCATATAATATATATATATAACTGAATGTCCTCACAAGACACACACACACACACAACAAACTATGTATATTAGTAACCCTAGACATGGCTGAATGGGTTAAAGGTGTACTAGCATTCTCTGAAGGGAAGGGTTAACATGTGTATATATAATATATTACTAAAACATACAGTTAAATTAATTAGTTATGACCTACTAGCTCGTATAGTTCTATACATAGCTTGAACAAATTAAAATTTATGTAAGTAATAAACAAATAATGTTGAATGTGATGCAGTTGCTTGTCTTGGGTCCCAGGTAATTAAAACGTGTGTGTCTATTAGGAAAGAAGAACCGGAATCAGCAAGGGGAGATACTGAAGTGGGATATGTGGAAACAAAGTAGGAACAGTGTTTCAACAAACAAGCATATATATATATATAACAACATCACAAAAGTTAAATTCCTTGGGCAATATATGTCTTGGTTGCAGAGCGAGGTACTGGAGACAATAAGGAGGAGGAACAACAAGACAAATGCATACGTAATATTTTGTGTGTGCGTAGAGATAGAGATATATATACACAGAGAGAGGGGGTAATTATTAATTGGCATTTGGATATAAGGCACACATATGGGGGAAAATTAAAATACATGGAACTCTCACCCTTATTGGTTTGGATAAAAAAATGAGAGGAAGAGAAAACTAGAGGGGAAAATAGCTTAAAGAAGAGTGGAGGAGGACAGAGTCACGAGGGATATATTATATTATTCAGATTTTTTTAAGAAAACTCTACTATTTGTACCCTTGAAATTAAATATAAATCATATGTCTTTAAAATGTAAATCGAAATACATGATCTCGGAAAATTCACCAACAAGCTAATAGCCCTGCAATTTATTATCCTTTATACGATAAATCAACGAAAATTGAGCGTAGTCATATTTTAGGTTGTCTAGAGGTTATTGGCGTACCAAGTTGTTTTTTGGGTTCGAGAATTTTTAGGTAAGTCTTAATACAGCTTTTTAGATATAATCAATGCATGTTTCCAAAAATAGTACTATTCCTTGTAAAATATATATATTATCTATCACACTTTTGATATTTAAGATATGCATTATTTCTCCTAGTGTTTAATTTAGAGTAAGAATGGAAAACAAAAACTAATTTTTACATATCATATAAATTTCAGTACTCTCTATTTCTCATCGTGACTACCTAATAACAACTTTACGCAATTAACAAAATTTTAATTAAAATTAGTATGAGAGATAATATTTCTATAATTTTTGTGTTTTTTAAAATTTAGGAGTTATATTAAGGGTTTATTTGGTTCAGTCTCTCAGTTAGAAGCACTTTACAAAACTCGTCTAACATATTTTCTTTGTACTCATAATATGGATTATGAATGAATAAGAGAGACCAAGAGTTCTTAAATGAACAAGGCTTGATTGATCAATGAAGTTTTTGAAACGGTAGTGAGCAACATTTTTGAAATTAAGAAGTATAAGTAATATCTGTAATGAACAAAAGATACATGAAGGACATATAGCGTTGTGGGAAAAAGCTGCAAAATGAATAAGAAGGATGGTGGGGTGTTACCTGGAATAAAGAACTAGACAAAAAGGATTATGATTCAAAAGATAAGAGATTAAAAATGGTAATGTGTATGTCTTAGAGAGTGAGAGAGATGTGTTGTGTGTGTGTGAACTGTGAAGCTTTATTTATTTATCGTGTAGAGTTTTGGAAGCAACTAGTGTGGGAATCGTTTGTCAGAAATTTCCTTCGTTTTTTGCACTCTCTTAATCACTTCAAACGCATCTCTCTCTCTCTCTCTCTCTGGTTCTCACACTTTTGTGTTTGAATGTAGTTCGTGTTTAGTGATGTCTCTTGCAATTATTAGATTTTAACAATATCATCAAAAACTGATCAAACCGACCAATGTTCCACTAATGAATGGATGAATTGGATTTTAGCTTGCTTCGAAATACATGCTTTTGAAATCGATCTGCTTAGCAGTCAATTAAGTTTTATTGAAGATTGAGCATTTGCGACGAAAGGATTAGTCACTGTTATTGACGGTGAATACCCTGAATTTACTAAAAAGATAGATTACTATCAATCAAACTAGGGTTTTTTTACTCTTACATATATGATATATTTCGCATAAATATATTTGGCTAATTATAATTGACATCACAATCAATTAACTTTCGAATCACACTATATACACAAAAACCCCAAAAAAAACCTTGAACCCATATTTTTATCAATTAGATGGTGGAATCAACTGAAAAAAAAAAATTGAATTTTGTATATAGTTATCCAATATCTATTATTATTATTTAGTTATGTTTCAAGTATAGTTAACATAATTATAAGTAGCTAGCCATCTCAACATAAAACCTTTTCTAATTAACCATGAGATTATGTGAGATCCGATCCATCCCCTACTCGAATTCTCAAAACTCTGTCAACACAATTTTGATATGTTTATGAGATATATTATTTTAATATATGATCGAAAAACTGATATGGACTGATTAATTAGTTGGATCAAATTGATGGCTAGTTATTAGTGTTAAAATTAGAGAAATAGTTTGCTATTCTATTGTTTTTTTTTTGCCAACTTGCTATGCTATTGTAAGACTAGAGATGTTCCATATAAATAGTGGATATTCAATATACATATACATACATATATATATATATGGCTCTGATGTCACCCACCATTACAATATCTATTATATTATATGAGCTTGCCTTTTGGGCTAAATACTCTTACAAATTCAATATGATTCATGCCAAAACTTATAAGCTTCAAAGACCTTAGGGTTATTATTAAGATGATAAAAAAGACAATAGGGTTATTTAGTCATATATCTTGGCATTTCCCTATACGGTTAACCAAAAACTTTTCATCTTTTTCAACAAAATTTAAGAGAGTTAATTATCTGATAAATAAAAATTGATTGTATTTATGTCAACTTACCCATAATTAAATATCCATCACAGAACCCATGCTATAATCGGATCTCTTGAACAAAATTATATATAGCATAATACTATTAAACAACTTTATTTCACATGAACGAAAAAAGTTGATATACTCGAATTCACTCAGGAGGAAGTAATAATAAAACCCAAACAAAAAACTCTCTTAGTATTGATTCATTTCTCTAAGGAAACGTGACATGTGAAAGCAAAAATCTATATATAGACATGTGACCGAATGTTTAAATGTTGGGGCAATATGCACGAAAGAGAGTTCCAGGAAATTCGTTGACACAAATATATAAAATGTTTCACTGGCCAGATAACAGACTACATACCTATTTAGAAATCTATTGGAAGAATAGTTTCATGCAATCCAAAATAAGTATGTGAGAAGAGTTTTTTCTCAACTTATATAAAAGTTACTCCAAACGGTGTAGTAGTTTAAGAAGCTTCTTAATCACTTTTAAAAGATAGATGCTCACACAGTTTAAAAATTGGGTTAATATATATAATCAATTATATATATGTGTCTACATGTGCGCGCCCTTATGTGTAATAATGCATTTAATTTTCCAAACATTCCCATTAATATACATATATAAGGCTAAATTACACAAAACTCCCTCAAACTTAGAACCATATACAAAAGACTTCCTTAACAATCAAAATTTACTCTAAAATTTCAAATAATACTTAGGGGAATCATGTATAATTTAGCATGTGTATAATAATGAAATAATTAGGAGTAGAAGTGAAGTTTGAAATTTTAGAGTAGCTAGTTGGAAAAACTTTGGCAGAAAAAGAAGTAGTTGGAAAACGAAAGAACCCAGTTACCAAAAGAACACAAAGGTGTATGAGTAGCTTTGTAGAGAGGTAGGGTTTTTGTTTATCTTTTATTATTATTAGTATTTTGCAAAAGCTTATTATTCTCTGCTTCCTCGAACAGCACGCAAACACTCTCCAGCACGCAGCCATTGGTGATGAGGTTGTCTCTGCACATCTGCATGTGCTCCTCTCCCTCTCTCTCTCTCCCTCTCAGAGACCACATATATATATGAACTACATGAAGCTATATAGAAAGAATATATCTATAATATTATATCGTACCATTAGTGGTCAATTCGTAAAGCTAAATATAAGAATGGGGTTTCAGTTTGGTGATTCTTGGATTTAACACAAACCGAACACGCTTGTATGCTGTACATTGTGTTTGTGAGGTTAGTGTACTAACGTTCTCTCTCTCTATCTCTATCTCTCAAGCTTTTATTTTTATTTTTTTGCTCCCCTTTTCAGGAGAAACCCATATTGTTGTTTTGGGTTTTGGCTGAGTCTGTGCAATATGTTCTTCATATTCACAACCTTTGTCTCTGCCCCCCCCCCGGTATCTTCAAAAACCCTAAAACCACTCTTTGTCATGCGCATTCCCTCTCTAGTAAGTTTTTGTCGCGTGTCACTCAACTTAGCCTCCTTCATCGATTTTTGTTTCCTTCTATTTGTATCTAAGTTTCTGCTAATTATACTGTTCTTCTTCCCTATTATACCCTCCTTTCTTTGGATTTTCCTCTCCTCCAAACACTTAACCATCAACTTCACACATAATTCAGTGTGTTTGGGAATCTGTTGGGAGAAAGGAATTTATAGCTTCCGAGGTGATTTTATCGATTTCGAGATGGTTTTTATGGATTTCGAAATGGCTTTTATAGATTTTGAGATTGTTTTATTTTGACTTGCATGTACCGCTTGGGCAGCTATGTTCCCAAACAAGCACCAATCTTTTCTGACTTTTTGTTTTTGCAAAACTAATCAGTAAATGGTTTAATCAAGTCCCTTAGTGCTTGATCTTTTTTTGCTTTTATATTGGTATTTACAATTTCCTCAATTATATGCATTAATCCATATGCTTATCATATGTTAACCAGGGTTGATGTAGGTTCTGACTGAACGACATGTAAATTGTCACAAAATGCAAAACAAAAGGGGTGCTTTAAAATAAAAATTATTTATTATCGACTTCAAAAATAATAAAAAAAATATTATGCTCAATCATCTTCTTACACACACATATAGAAACTAATCTGTTTCATTTATTATTTTATTTAGATCCGTGTGACAAAATGAATCCAAGTGTATGCTAAGTGAGAGTTACATCATCAACTACTAACCTTATTTAATAATTCTCTTACAAATAAACAAATTATAAGACCATTACCTATAGGAAATCATAAGGACAGTAAGAAATGAAAAAAACTTCTACTAAATTATCATAGTAATTTATATCAATATGAAATAATAGAAAACGCTATGTTCTTAAACCATGGAAAGTACAACTTCTTCTCTCAATTATGAACTTAGAAAAAAAACACAATGCTTCAGTTTTAATTTAAATAAATATTGCTTCTAATAATCACTATGATGGACATGGTTAAGCATATAAACTTTGACATTTTCTTGTTGAGAAAAGTGACCCTAAAATCCAAACAAACAAAGAAGCACAACACAAAAAACCTAACCAGCCACAAGTACCTGAAAACATCATAATATTAGAACAATCCAAATACAACGTACATCCACCCGTGAGATCCTCAAAATTAGTGACGTGATTAACAGAAATATCCATAGCGTATTTAGGGCAAGGAAAGGCAAAAGTATTTTTTTCCTTATCTTATTTGAAAAAAAAACGCAATATGTAATTTCCATTACATTTCTTTTATTTAATTGAACAATAATTGCTTATTCTTCTTCTTTTCAAAAAATTGTTGAAAAATCCCCAATTAACCAAAGGTACCTCGAATTTGTTTACATTCAAGTGTCGCATATATTCAGCGGACACAACTTTTCTTTAGCTGAGTGTAACATATTTTCAACTGTGCACAATGAAAGATATTTGCATATAACTAAATATATTTTTAAATATATGCAAATGTCTTCTATTTTGTACGTATTGAAGATATGTTGCATATAGCTTCAAAAAGAGCTGCTCCTGCTGAAGATATGTTCATCCGACGAGTTCTCAAACAAATTTTAGGTACATTTATGCAATAAATTTTGTAATGGGAGATTTTTTATATTTTTCTTTCTTCTTTTATTCGTACTTTTCATACTCACTTATTTCATTTTTCATCATAATTCTATCGTACACACCAAAACCACTTGAAGCACACACCTTTTACACTTTCTATGACATGGCCTACGTATTAGAGATTAATCAACCAATTATTTATTTAATTAATAATTTGAATGGAAAGACTTCAAAGAAGCATGGACAAGTCACGACAAGCTGAAGGAGTTACATTCAACCACGACTTCTCTAAACCTAACCCAACTTAATAAATTAAAATTAAGGCCCATCGGGAATATTCCATAATTTTATATTTTTTAATTATTGCAGTTAAAGTAGAAAAGTGAAATTCCAATTCCATACTTTAAAAAATATAGCCCACCTCTGACCACAATGGAAGATAAGATACTGTCGTAATCAGTCCGACTGAGATTATCTTTTAGAAAGCCAATCGGCCTTTGGGGTTGTCCATATCACACTAACAAACAATTGATACGACTCAATTAGCTCTATGCCACTTGCCTTAATAATTGATAGTCTCATATATCATGAGATTCCATAATCTAGTTAAATAGTTTTACAGAAAATGGGTCTGTTCTTGAAAGGCCTCATAGACTAAGCCCACGTAGAAGCCCAAAAAAACTAAAAGCCGGCCCAAACAGCCCAGCAACCTTACCACCTTTTTTTTTTATTTAAAGGAGTAGGCACTAACGACATGAAGTTACGATAGCGGGATCGAACCTATGACCTCCCACTTGAGAGTTACCATACCACTAGGCTACAAGATCTTGGGTAGCAACCTTACCACCTTCACCATTACATCTATTCTAATAAACTAAACAGTCTAATAACAATGGTTAGTTTTTCACAACGTGATGAACAAATATTAGAATACCCACCAGGAAAGGCGCTCAAAATGAGTGCCCGACATTGCTTTGAATATGATCGTCTTCTGTAAGAGGATAACGGTGCTTAGCAAAAGAAAAATTCTAATAAATGTTTTGTATCACTAATATTGTTTTAACACATACAAGACCTAGAAGACATCTTGTGTCAAGGGAAAAAAATACTCCCTCCAGTCTATTATAATATAAGAGTTTGTTGGGGGTTAGATTCAATCCTAACTATAATATTCTAATTATTCATTTTATCTTTCGCCTGTGTTATTTTTTCCAAATTAATTTAGCAAACGTATAAACTGATATATAATATAATCTTACACGTGATTGTTTTATGGTGATCAATGTGATTAATTGTAATTAACCAATTTATTTCAATCAAGATTAGTTAAATAACTCATATATTAAGAACCAACCATAAGTGTAAATAAACTTTGTAACCTAGAATGAGATAGCTGGGAAATTTACGTTGGAAGTTTTCCACCGGGTGTGCCCAGTATTTTTAATCCTCGACTGGCACATTCTCTTAGGAAATTTAAAAGGGAGATTTACATCATATCCTAAGTAAACCAATTAATAAACAAAAAATCTCAAAGATTGGTAAAGTTAACATCAGGTTCCAACTATAGTTGGTCCAATTATTATTGATAGCTGGTGAGGTTATTAATAATAATCGAACTAGATATTGTTGAGATTTAATGATAATTTTATCAATCTTTAAGACTTTTTGTTCATTAGGTCCTCTATTTTAAAGCAATTTCGCCCTATCATAAAATTTGGCCGACGTGAAGTTGACGGTCATTGAATGATTTTTTGACTAGGATTAAAAGGTAATTTTGTAAGTATCCTTCATTCACTCCCTTCCCGTTGTTACTAGTTAGCATTTTAAAACATCATGCAATTTCACCCTATCATAAAGTTTTGTTAATCTAAGCTTTAATTTTCTCGGTTTATTTCATTTCTGCTTAATCAATTGGATTGACAAGCAAGCAAACATATTTGTTATCTTCATGTATTGCAGCCTTATGGGAATATCATTGAATCATTTCCCCATCCTTTCGTTCTATAAACACACACGTACATGTGTGTGTAATCATAAGTTTGATTTGTGAACTTATAGGTACAGCTTTCCCTTTACAATTACAATTCTTTTGATGGGTTAACGTAGATCAATTCTTGCTTATTGCTCTATCTTTTTAATTAAATTGCTTTAGAAATTCTTCAAAAATGATTTTTTCCCTTTAAATTCATGAAATTAATTTGTCAAAGAAAATTGATATCCCTCATCCCACTTTTAAAACACCTCATGGAGTAATTTGCATAATCTAGATTCGAAATGGGTCTAGAAGTCTTAGTGAAATTTTCCGGAAAGAGAATGATAGGTTTAAAACACTGTTAAACGCACGTTTGAGATTTCTAAACACTTTCCTAAACACCTCCGGAGACAAACAATGAGTTGATGACAGATCCGAAATTGCATATTTAATTTTAGATTCAAAAAAAAGATTGCCATTCAAGCTTTGATTATTATTAATCCATTTGAATATTTTAGGTAAAAGAAGAATGATATTCAGAGGTGTGGTTTTCAAACTTCTGAAGAGATGGTTGAGGAGGAACATGAGCAACAAATAGATGCTAATGATGATGTTTTCTTTTGGGATAAGCTAGTAGTTTATATATATTCTCTTATTAAAGGTGATTGTTCTTGGCATTATTGAAGATATAAATTTTGATTTGTTATACCTTATGGGCTCGTTTGAACCTCAGTTGTGAAACCTACGTTTTGTATTTTAAGTTTTGTCTAAGTAAAAAAAATTCTCAGAAAAGTTATCTTGGATACAAAATCTCAGTTTGAAATCTAGATTTTAGAAAAGCTATTTTCTTGTCAAATCACACATTCTCTTTTAATAAATTTTCTCTTTCTTTCTCTTTCCTTTTTTCTACTTACTTTTTTTGTCTCGAACTCCGTAAAAGCCAACAACTTTCCGAACACAATCACATTTCAAAACCTAGGTTTGGTCTTGGAATTCGTAAAAGTTATTCTCCCAAAATCTATTATCCAAAACATAAATTTTACCTCAAACTCTATAAAAGTTATTCCCAAACAAACTTTCAAACGAAGTCTAAATCTTTTTGCCACATACTCAATCTCGTTGGTCTAATGTCCAATTGATGGAGATGATGACTTTATTCAAACTCCAGCCAATCTCCGGTAAAAAAAACAAGTAAATTCTGATAGCTCAAGGACCACTAAGCAGCAACATTATAATGATTGTCAAAAAGTAACTACATGTTTTTTTTGTACTGAAAGGAAAATCATTAACATTATTAGATTATAAGCGACATCAAATCAACCACCTTTTGCATATAGACGAACTTCATGCCATCAAGCTAAAAATTGTCTAGGAAGTGATTCTGAATCACGTTACACGTAAATCAAGATAAAACTCATATCACGTATTTACCTTGGAATCCATAAAATCGTTCTCTAAACGGATTCACAAACACACATTTTCTACTTTGTAGTTCCAACTTTATTAAGTACTTTGAATTTGATGATTATATTATAATTGATACTACTATAATATATTAGTGAAGGAGTGAACAAGGTAAATTTCCCATGCTAGCATGTTTTTGGCGACAGATAGATGCATTTTAAAAGGATCTGTCCCTCGCTAAAAAAGACAGTTTTTTTAGCAGCGATCTATGAAAACGAGTTTGGAAGGTTAATTAATTGGAGGTAGCACAACAAAAGGTGTCATGATTAACGAGTAACATTACGATAATGCTGGTAATAGATACAACAAGAGGATTATGGAATATTTATATATTCTCAGGGCGAAAGAGATATGGGAATGATGACATCCCCAATGTTGTTATGCCATGGATCAGCCAAGTGAGTAGCCAAGTTCTCCAAAGGCCCTGTTCCTGGGTATGCTGATTGCTGCACACATATCCCCACAAATGCCAACAGAGCTAGACGCCCTACAAATCAATACATATATATATATATATACATCCATGTTAGCATCATAATACTCAAATGATCCTAAATGCAAGAACACTTTTGCAGTGCGATTGAAAAGGTCTTATGTTTAGGAGAGGAGTAATGATTAAGATACTTTTTGAGAGTAATCAATAAATGAATAATGCTGACCGTTTTTGATCTCTTTGACTTTGTATTCTTGGAACTTGGCTGGGTCTTTAGAGTAGCCGAGAGGGTCAAAAGCACCACCCGGGTACTTCCTCTTCTCGGGGTCTTTCTCCATGCTGCGTTGGTGCTCCACAAAGGCTATGGCCAGGAACTCAATCACCAGAATGGTGGGTAGGGTTCCCCATGGCACTGGATTCCCTAGGTAGGTCGCTTGACCACCGGGGACCGCCGCCCATCTCTGAGCTTCCACCCAGTTCCCTAATCCCAATGCCTCTGGTACCAATATCCCTGGCTGCCCAATTTACATGTCCATTGTCAGAATACACCTCCACATGGACTGCTCAAAGAATAATTAAATGTGCATAGTAGCCTCAAGACAAGTCTATCCAATTGGTTAAAATTATTTCGATAGCAAGATAAAAGTAGTGTGTGTGTAACTAATCCACTGAATTCTGATCCATTTATATCAGAAATTTGACCATATTCCCTCATCTAAACCTTCGCTTCATGATACTCCGATCCTTCAGATACTAAATCTAAGGGGTAGATAAATAAATGGATTGAAGTCATGTTATGAAGTATCAAGAAATCTCTCTGCTCGCTCTTGCTTTTACTATTGGAAGCAATAATCACTGTTATTTTTAATCCAAGATCCAAGAAATAGCCCGTTTCTTCTGCTTCATAGTGAAAACTTACCACAGCGAGCATGGCCCATCTGCAGTGAATGAGCTCAGATTCTTTGTATCTCTCAAGGTTCTCCGGCACTTCCCCTAGACGAAGAGGGTCGAATCCGAAGTCACTGGAACACATCCAAACACAATGCTACTCATCATCCAAATCAAATTCAATCGTCAACATATTCAGCTAACAAAAACTACATTAAATCCCTCAATTTCATATGATCACGTCGTCGGTTCGAACATTGAAAACTGAAGATACTTTATAAAACGGAAAATCGGAGCATACCCAGGTGCTGAACCGTCGAGGTAAGGAGGTCGGGGCTGGCCGGGCATCCAGTCGGCGGTCATGGTGAAGCGAGAAGAAGAGGCGACGGAGACACCGCCGGGGAGTGGGATTGCGGCGGCAAATTTGGATTTGGAGGAAGAAAGAACGGAAGGGAGTGAGAAGGCAGTGGCAATGCCATAGCTCATAAGTGTGTTGGAAGCCATTGATTCTTCGGCTGCGTGAAGAGAGAGAGCAAGAGTGAGAGCTGGGAATGAAGCCTTGTGAAGGGAAGACGAAAGTATATGAGGCTGAGAGTGGGATAATAAGCAAATCCAAATATGGGTTCTTATTGGGTGACGGTGCTAGCTACTCGATCGTGATTGGCCACGTGGAATATGGCCATCTTGTTCGGTAGTCCACGTTGGATAACCGGTGGATATATCTCGGATTTTTTATGTGGTTAAGGATTAACGGCTCATCCTAAAAAATCAACTAGCTTGTCTATTCTAGTCCCATTTTTTTTGTGATGCATGAGTTTTGTTTCTCTCTTTTGTGCCCAAGAGTAGGGGGGAGCAACAAGCGGGTGAGGCTCTCCCATGGGGTAACCCATGTCCCGCCCGTTTGGTGACTCACGGGTACGGGGCACCCCGTACTCGTGGGGTAACCCATTAAGACCCGTACACACGAGTACGAGTCTTAATGGGTGGGGTGTCACGGGTAACAGGGTACCCGTGACACCTCCAAAAAAAACTGTGCATAAGTCAATAATTCATCCATCAAAACAACATCCAATTTAATGGAAAAGGAATCTGCCGATCTAAATAGTGGATTAAAGAAATTCATCATCAACAATTATAACAATTCAATCATCAAAACAGTAGTCCAAATGCTTAACAAATCATTCATGATATCTCCAATTTGTCATCATTCATCAGCTTCATTTCATAAGTCATCACAATTCATCAGCTTCAACCTAGCTATTTATTCAATGCATAAACCTATTTATCATCATCAACTTATTTCTCATCAAAACATTATCAGCTTCATAAAGGGGAAAAAAGATTGAGGTTGCAGACTTGCAGCTGCAGGCTTCCAGCTCTGATATAGTGATATCTCCATTCTCCAGGAGTCCAACTGTCCAGGTGAAATCTGAAAACCGATTCCAAAGAAATATCGAAACTGAAAATTGAAAACACTTGAAATAATCCAAATTAATCAACCATTACTTACAGCAAACCTGATTCAATTATCCAAACATGAAATATCCAAACATGACATGAACACTGAAAACAGATCAAATATTTAGCATTCATCATTATTAAATCATAGAAATTACAGCTTAGAGACCAATTTCTTCAGAGAACAAAGGACTCAACTAGGACACTAGAAACCCATTCTTCAAACAACCGAGAGTTGGTGACTGTGAGTTTAATACATGCAAAAAGATTTGAGAAACTTACCAGCCGGTGCTGCAGCAGGAGTTTCAAACACTGCACAAAAGAATAAAAAGAAACATTAGAACACATTAAACCCAAGGAGATACCGGAACACATTCTAATAAAAAAACGCAAAGATGGATCACATTTTGAGCTTACATTCACCCAGCCACTTTCAGGTTAGAAAAACGCAAAGAAAAATGCATTAAGATTAAGCAGAAGAAACGAAGAATCACTTACATCCACCCAGCCACCCACGTTAGAAATCCATAGTCGGAAATGAAGAATCAGGTTTACCTGGACTCATTGGCAATAACGATCAAGTCTGGAACACAGTGCGACCGTGAGAAGCGAGTAGTGACAGAGACTGCAGTTGAGAAAGAGTGCGATGCGAGTGTGCGAGTCGCGACGGTCGACTGACTGAGACTAGGTAGTGAGAGCCTGAGAGGGAGGCGACGTCAACGGACGATGGTGACGGTGAAGCCTACGCTAGGGCACTGGCTCATTGAGAGTCGAGAGACGGAGAGAGATGAGTGAGAGACTGAGAGTGAGATTGAAGCCCGTGAGTGTGACCGTCCGTGAAGACTGTCATTTGACTTGAGTGACAGAGCGAGAGATGAGTGACATGCGACGAGAGAGGCAGCTGGAGTTTTTTTAATATATATATATATAATATATTAGTAAACGGGTGGGGAACGGGCACCTCACTACAAAAAAAATGATATTTAGCAGCGGTAAAATAGTAGCGGTTCCAAAAACCGCTACTAAATCATAGGTTCAGTAGCGGTTTTCGGGGCAAGCGTTACTAATAGGCGACGACAATATAATTTTGCAATTTGTAGCGGTTAAATGAAAATTTAGCAGCGGTTTCATTAAATATAGACCGTTGCAGAAGTGAAAGGTCGAAATTAGCCACGTTACGGTCGCGGTTAGATAAATCGCTACTGATTTGCATCGGGAATTTGTAGCGGTTTTTACACAAATAACCGCTGCAAAAACCAAGAATCTGTCAATTAGTAGCGGTTAAGACAAACCGCTGCTAAATATTGACATTTCCCTAGAATTTGCCCTAGTTTTGCAACAGTTATAGTAGCGGTTTCCTTTAAACCGCTGCTAATTAGCAGCGGTTTATTTAAAACCGCTGCTAATTCGGCGTCTATAAATAACGCCCCTCCCCCCTCTCTTCTCACTTTCGACTTTCCAAAGCGTCAAATCAGAGGTTAGTTTAAAGTTTTTTTCTGTTTTTAATTTTAATTTAATATTTTATAGTTTTATTTTTTAAATCGTTTATTTTATTTTAAATT
>JANTPZ010147109.1:0-11545 GCA_025593235.1 Vachellia pachyceras
TGGTAACGGATGAATTTTAAAAAACCAACCACATTTCTGGAATCCTCATGCAAAACTGAGCAAGAGAGGATGTTTTCGTTCAATTCAGAGCCATTGAACAGTCTTCATTCTCCCTTTTGAACGATACAGGCGAGAAACACACGGTGGCTCCTATTTGATGGAAACGGATGAATTTTCAAAAACCAACAACATTTCTGGAATCCTCATGCAAAACTGAGGAAGAGAGGATGTTTTCGTTCAATTCAGAGCCATTGAACAGTCTTCATTCTCCCTTTTGAACGATACAGGCCATAAACACACGGTGCCTCCTATTTGATGGAAACGGATGAATTTTCAAAAACCAACCACATTTCTGGAAACCTCAAGAAAAACTAAGGAAGAGAGGAAGTTTCAATGCAATTCTGAGCCATTGAGCAGTCTTCATTCTCTCTTTTGAACGATACAGGCGAGAAACACACGGTGGCACCTATTTGATGGAAACGGATGAATTTTTAATAACTAACCACATTTCTGGAAACCTCATGCAAAACTGAGCAAGAGAGGAAGTTTCCATTCAATTCTGAGCCATTGAACAGTCTTCATTCTCCCTTTTCAACGATACAGGCCAGAAACACACGGTGCCTCTTATTTGATGGAAGCGGATGAATTTTCAATAACTAACCGCATTTCAGGAATCCTCATGCAAAACTGAGCAAGAGAGGAATTTTGCATTCAATTCTGAGCCATTGAACAATCTTCATTCTCGCTTTTCAACGATACAGGCCAGAAACACACGGTGGCTCCTATTTGATGGAAGCGGATGAATTTTCAATAACGAACCACATTTCTGGAATCCTCATGCAAAACTGAGCAAGAGAGGATGTTTCCATTCAATTCAGAGCCATTGAACAGTCTTCATTCTCCCTTTTCAACGATACAGGCCAGAAACTCACGGTGGCTCCTATTTGATGGAAACGGATGAATTTTCTAAAACTAACCACATTTCTGGAAACCACATGAAAAACTGAGGAAGAGAGGAAGTTTCAATGCAATTCTGAGCCATTGAATAGTCTTCATTCTCTCTTTTGAACGATACAGGCAAGAAACACACGGTGGCTCCTATTTGATGGAAACGGATGAATTTTCAAAAACCAACCACATTTCTGGAATCCTCATGCAAAACTGAGCAAGAGAGGAATTTTTGCATTCAATTCTGAGCCATTGAACAGTCTTCATTCTCCCTTTTGAACGATACAGGCCAGAAACACACGGTGGCGCCTATTTGATGGAAACAGATGAATTTTCAAAAACCAACCACATTTCTGGAATGCTCATGCAAAACTGAGCAAGAGAGGATGTTTTCGTTCAATTCAGAGCCATTGAACAGTCTTCATTCTCCCTTTTGAACGATACAGGCCAGAAACACACGGTGGTTTCTATTAGATGGAAACGGATGAATTTTCAATAACGAACCACATTTCTGGAATCCTCATGCAAAACTGAGCAAGAGAGGATGTTTCCATTCAATTCAGAGCCATTGAACAGTCTTCATTCTCCCTTTTGAACGATACAGGCCAGAAACACACGGTGGCTCCTATTTGATGGAAACAGATGAATTTTCAAAAACCAACCACATTTCTGGAATCCTCATGAAAAACTGAGGAAGAGAGGAATTTTTCCATGCAATTCTGAGCCATTGAACAGTCTTCATTCTCCCTTTTCAACGATACAGGCCAGAAACACACGGTGGCTCCTATTTGATGGAAACCGATGAATTTTCAATAACTAACCACATTTCTGGAATCCTCATGAAAAACTGAGGAAGGGAGGAAGTTTCGATGCAATTCTGAGCCATTGAAATGTCTTCATTCTCCCTTTTGAACGATACAGCCCAGAAACAAACGGTGGCTCCTATTTGATGGAAACGGATGAATTCTCAACACCTAACAACATCTCTGGAATACTCATGAAAAACTGAGGTAGAGAGGAAGTTTCCATTCAATTCTGAGCCATTGAAAAGTCTTCATCCTCCCTTTTCAACGATACAGGCCAGAAACACACTGTGGCTTCTATTTGATGGAAAACGATGAATTTTCAATAACTAACCACATTTCTGGAATCCTAATGAAAAAAAGAGGAAGAGAGGAAATTTTCCATGCAATTCTGAGCCATTGAACAGTCTTCATCCTCCCTTTTCAACGATACAAGCCAGAAACACACGGTGGCTCCTATTTGATGGAAAACGATGAATTTTCAAGAACTAGCCACATTTCTGGAATTCTCATGAAAAACAGAGGAAGGGAGGGAGTTTCAATGCAATTCTGAGCCATTGAACAGTCTTCATTCTCCCTTTTCAATGATAAAGGCCAGAAATACACGGTGGCTCCTATTTGATGGAAACGGATGAATTTTCAATAACTAACAACATCTCTGGAATCCTCATGAAAAACTGAGGAAGTGAGGTAGTTTCCATTCAATTCTGAGCCTTTGAACAGTCTTCATCCTCCCCTTTCAACGATACAGGCCAGAAACACACTGTGGCTCCTATTTGATGGAAACCGATGAATTTTCAATAACTAAAAACATCTCTGGAATCCTCATGAAAAACTGAGGAAGGGAGGAAGTTTCCATTCAATTCAGAGCCATTGAACAGTCTTCATTCTCCCTTTTCAACGATACAGGCCAGAAACACACTGTGGCTTCTATTTGATGGAAAACGATGAATTTTCAATAACTAACAACATTTCTGAAATCCTCATGCAAAAGAGAGAAAGAGAGGAAATTTTCCATGCAATTCAGAGCCATTGAACAGTCTTCATCCTCCCTTTTCAACGATACAGGCCAGAAAGACACGGTGGCTCCTATTTGATGGAAACGGATGAATTATCAAAAACTGACCACATTTCTGGAATCCTCATGAAAAACTGATGAAGAGAGGAAGTTTCAATGCAATTCTGAGCAATTGAATAGTCTTCATTCTCCCTTTTGAACGATACATGCCAGAAACACGATGGTTCCTATTTAATGGAAACGGATGAATTTTCAAGATATAACCTCATTTCTGGAATCCTCATGGGAAACTGAGGAAGAGAGGAAGTTTTCATTCAATTCAGAGCCATTGAACAGTCTCATTCTCCATTTTCAACAATACATGCCAGAAACACACGGTGGCTCCTATTTGATGGAAACGGATGAATTTTCAATAACTAAAAGCATCTCTGGAATCCTCATGAAAAACTAAGGAAGAGAGGAAGTGTCCATTCAATTCTGAGCCATTGAACAGTCTTCATCCTCCCTTTTCAACGATACAGGCCAGAAACACACGGTGGCTCCTATTTGATGGAAAACGATGAATTTTCAATAATTAAACACATTTCTGAAATCCTCATGCAAAACAGAGGAAGAGAGGAAATTTTCCATGCAATTCAGAGCCATTGAACATTCTTCATCCTCCCTTTTCAACGATACAGGCCAGAAACACACGGTGGCTCATATTTGATAGAAACTGATGAATTTTCAATAACTAACCACATTTCTGGAATCCTCATGAAAAACAGAGGAAGGGAGGAAGCTTCAATGCAATTCTGAGCCATTGAACAGTGTTCATTCTACCTTTTCAATGATAAAGGCCAGAAAGTCACTGTGGCTCCTATTTGATGGAAACGGATAAATTTTGAATAACTAACCACATTTCTGGAATCCTCATGAAAAACTGAGGTAGGGAGGAAGTTTCAATGCAATTCTGAGCCATTGAAATGTCTTCATTCTCCCTTTTGAACGATACAGGCCAGAAACACACGGTGGCTCCTATTTGATGGAAACGGATGAAGTTTCAAGAGATAACATCATCTTTGGAATCCTAATGAAAAACTGAGGAAGTGAGGAAGTTTCCATTCAATTCTGAGCCATTGAACAGTCTTCATCCTCCCTTTTCAACGATACAGGCCAGAAACACACGGTGGCTCCTGTTTGATGGAAACCGATGAATTTTCAATAACTAACCACATTTCTAATCCTCATGAAAAACAGAGGAAGGGAGGAAGTTTCAATGCAATTCTGAGCCATTGAACAGTCTTCATTCTCCCTTTCAATGATAAAGGCCAGAAATACACGGTGGCTCCTATTTGATGGAAATGGATGAATTTTCAATAACTAACCACATTTCTGGAATCCTCATGAAAAACAGAGGAAGGGAGGAAGTTTCAATGCAATTCTGAGCCATTGAAATGTCTTCATTCTCCGTTTTAAACGATACAGGCCAGAAACACACGGTGGCTCCTATTTGATGGAAACGGATGAAGTTTCAAGAGCTAACCACATTTCTGGAATCCTCATGGGAAACTGAGGAAAAGTTTCCATTCAATTCAGAGCCATTGAACAGTCTCATTCTCCATTTTCAACGATACAGGCCAGAAACACGCGGTGGCTCCTATTTGATGGAAACGGATGAAGTTTCAAGAGCTAACCACATTTTTGGAATCCTCATGGGAAACTGAGGAAGAGAGGAAGTTTCCATTCAATTCAGAGCCATTGAACAGTCTCATTCTCCATTTTCAACGAGAGATGCCAGAAACACACGGTGGCTACTATTTGATGGAAACGGATGAATTTTCAATAACTAACAACATCTCTGGAATCCTCATGAAAAACTGAGGAAGTGAGGTAGTTTCCATTCAATTCTGAGCCATTGAACAGTCTTCATCCTCCCCTTTCAACGATACAGGCCAGAAACACACGGTGGCTCCTATTTGATGGAAACCGATGAATTTTCAATAACTAACCACATTTCTGGAATCCTCATGAAAAACAGAGAAAGGGAGGAAGTTTCAATGCAATTCTGAGCCATTGAACAGTCTTCATTCTCCCTTTTCAATGATAAAGGCCAGAAATACAGGCTCCTATTTGATGGAAACGGATGAATTTTCAATAACTAACCACATTTCTGGAATCCTCATTGGAAACTGAGGAAGCGAGGAAGTTTCCATTCAATTCAGAGCCATTTAACAGTCTCATTCTCCATTTTCAACGATACATGCCAGAAACACACGGTGGCTACTATTTGATGGAAACGGATGAATTTTCAATAACTAACAACATCTCTGGAATCCTCATGAAAAACTGAGGAAGTGAGGAAGTTTCCATTCAATTCTGAGCCATTGAACAGTCTTCATTCTCCCTTTTCAACGATACAGGCCAGAAACAGACGGTGGCTCCTATTTGATGGAAACGGATGAAGTTTCAAGAGCTAACCACATTTCTGGAATCCTCATGAAAAACTGAGGAAGGGAGGAAGTTTCAATGCAATTCTGAGCCATTGAAATGTCTTCATTCTCCCTTTTCAACGATACAGGCCAGAAACACACGGTGGCTCCTATTTGATGGAAACGAATGAATTTTCAATAACTAACCACATTTCTGGAATCCTCATGAAAAACTGAGGAAGGGAGGAAGTTTCAATGCAATTCTGAGCCATTGAAATGTCTTCATTCTCCCTTTTGAACGATACAGGCCAGAAACACACGGTGGCTCCTATTTGATGGAAACGGATGAAGTTTCAAGAGCTAACGACATTTCTGGAATCCTCATGGGAAACTGAGGAAGAGAGGAAGTTTCCATTCAATTCAGAGCCATTGAATAGTCTCATTCTCCATTTTCCACGATACATGCCAGAAACACACGGTGGCTACTATTTGATGGAAACGGATGAATTTTCAATACCTAACAACATCTCTGGAATCCTCATGAAAAACTGAGGAAGAGAGGAAGTTTCCATTCAATTCTGAGCCATTGAACAGTCTTCATCCTCCCTTTTCAACGATACAGGCCAGAAACACACGATGGCTCCTATTTGATGGAAAACGATGAATTTTCAATAACTAACCACATTTCTGAAATCCTCATGCAAAACATTGAAAGAGAGGAAATTTTCCATCCAATTCAGAGCCATTGAACAGTCGTCATCCTCCCTTTTCAACGATACAGGCGAGAAACACATGGTGGCACCTATTTGATGGAAACGGATGAATTTTCAATACCTAACCACATTTCTGGAATCCTCATGAAAAACTGAGGAACGGAGGAAGTTTCAATGCAATTCTGAGCCATTGAACAGTCTTCAATCTCCCTTTTCATCGATAAAGGCCAGAAACACACGGTGGCTACTATTTGATGGAAACGGATGAATTCTCAATACCTAACAACATCTCTGGAATCCTCATGAAAAACTGAGGAAGAGAGGAAGTTTCCATTCAATTCTGAGCCATTGAACAGTCTTCATCCTCCCTTTTCAACGACACAGGCCAGAAACACATGGTGGCTCCTATTTGATGGAAGCTGATGAATTTTCAAAAACTAACCACATTTGTGGAATCCTCATGCAAAACAGAGGAAGAGAGGAAATTTTCCATGCAATTCTGAGCCATTGAACAGTCTTCATTCTCCCTTTTCAATGATATAGGCCAGAAACACATGGTGGCTCCTATTTGATGGAAGCGGATGAATTTTCAAAAGCTAACCACATTTCTGGAATCCTCATGAAAAACTGAGGAAGGGAGGAAGTTTCATTGCAATTCTGAGCCATTGAACAGTCTTCATTCTCCCTTTCGAACGATACAGGCGAGAAACACAGGGTGGCTCCTATTTGATTAAAACGGATGAATTTTCAAAAACTAACCACATTTCTGGAATCCTCATGCAAAACTGAGCAAGCGAGGATGTTTCCATTCAAATCAGAGCCATTGAACAGTCTTCATTCTCCCTTTTCAACGATACAGGCCAGAAACACAAGGTGCTATTTTATGGAAACGGATGAATTTTCAAAAACTAACCACATTTCTGGAATCCTCTTGCAAAACTGAGCATGAGAGGATGTTTCAATTCAATTCAGAGCCATTGAACAGTCTTCATTCTCCCTTTTCAATGATACAGGACAGAAACACACGGTGGCTCCTATCTGATGGAAACGGATGAATTAGCAAAAACTAACCACATTTCTGGAATCCTCATGAAAAACTTGGCAAGAAAGGAAGTTTCCATTCAATTCAGAGCCATTGAACAGTCTTCATTCTCCCTTTTGAACGATACAGGCCACAAAACACACGGTGGCTAATATTTGGTGGAAGCGGATGAATTTTCAATAACTAACCACATTTCTAGAATCCTCATGAAAAACTGAGGAAGGGAGGAAGTTTCAATGCAATTCTGAGCCATTGAACAGTCTTCATTCTCCCTTTTGAACGATACAGGCCAGAAACACACGGTGCTATTTGATGGAAACGGATGAATTTTCATGCAAAACTGAGCAAGAGAGGATGTTTCCATTCAATTCAGAGCCATTGAACAGTCTTCATTCTACCTTTTCAACGATACAGGCCAGAAACACACGGTGGCTCCTATTTGATGGAAGCGGATGAATTTTCAATAACGAACCACATTTCTGGAATCCTCATTCAAAAATGAGCAACAGAGGATGATTCCAATCAATTCAGAGCCATTGAACAGTCTTCATTCTCCCTTTTCAACGATACAGGCCAGAAACACACGGTGGCTCCTATTTGATGGAAGCGGATGAATTTTCAATGACGGACCACATTTCTGGAATCCTCATTCAAAAATGAGCAACAGAGGATGATTCCATTCAATTCAGAACCATTGAACAGTCTTCATTCTCCCTTTTCAACGATACAGTCCAGAAACTCACGGTGGCTCCTATTTGATGGAAACGGATGAATTTTCAAAAACCAACCACATTTCTGGAATCCTCATGCAAAACTGAGCAAGAGAGGATGTTTCCATTCAATTCAGAGCCATTGAACAGTCTTCATTCTCCCTTTTCAACGATACAGGCCAGAAACAAACGGTGGCTCCTATTTGATGGAAGCGGATGAATTTTCAATAACGAACCACATTTCTGGAATCCCCATTCAAAAATGAGCAACAGAGGATGATTCCATTCAATTCAGAGCCATTGAACAGTCTTCATTCTCCCTTTTGAACGATACAGGCCAGAAACTCACGGTGGCTCCTATTTGATGGAAACAGATGAATTTTCAAAAACCAACCACATTTCTAGAATCCTCATGCAAAACTGAGCAAGAGAGGATGTTTCCATTCAATTCTGAGCCATTGAGCAGTCTTCATTCTCTTTTTTGAACGATACAGGCCAAAAACACATGGTGGTTCCTATTTGATGGAAACGGATGAATTTTCAATAACTAACCACATTTCTGGAATCCTCATGCAAAACTGAGCAAGAGAGGAATTTTGCATTCAATTCTGAGCCATTGAACAGTCTTCATTCTCCCTTTTCAACGATACAGGCCAGAAACACACGGTGGCTCTTATTTGATGGAAGCGGATGAATTTTCAATAACTAACCGCATTTCAGGAATCCTCATGCAAAACGGAGCAAGAGAGGAATTTTGCATTCAATTCTGAGCCATTGAACAGTCTTCATTCTCCCTTTTCAACGATACAGGCCAGAAACACACGGTGGCACCTATTTGATTGAAACAGATGAATTTTCTAAAACTAACCACATTTCTGGAATCCTCATGCAAAACTGAGCAAGAGAGGATGTTTCAATTCAATTCAGAGCCATTGAACAGTCTTCATTCTCCCTTTTGAACGATACAGGCCAGAAACACACGGTGCCTCCTATTTGATGGAAACGGATGAATTTTTAATAACGAACCACATTTCTGGAATCCTCATGCAAAACTGAGCAAGAGAGGATGTTTCTATTCAATTCAGAGCCATTGAACAGTCTTCATTCTCCCTTTTCAACGATACAGGCCAGAAACACACGGTGCCTCCTATTTGATGGAAACGGATGAATTTTTAATAACTGACCACATTTCTGGAATCCTCATGCAAAACTGAGCAAGAGAGGATGTTTCGATTCAATTCAGAGCCATTGAACAGTCTTCATTCTCCCTTTTCAACGATACAGGCCAGAAACACACGGTGGCTCCTATTTGATGGAAACGGATGAATTTTCAAAAACCAACCACATTTCTGGAATCCTCATGCAAAACTGAGCAGGAGAGGATGTTTCCATTCAATTCAGAGCCATTGAACAGTCTTCATTCTCCCTTTTCAACGATACAGGCCAGAAACACACGGTGCCTCCTATTTGATGGAAACGGATGAATTTTTAATAACTGACCACATTTCTGGAATCCTCATGCAAAACTGAGCACGAGAGGAATTTTGCATTCAATTCTGAGCCATTGAACAGTCTTCATTCTCGCTTTTCAACGATACAGGCCAGAAACACACGGTGGCACCTATTTGATTGAAACAGATGAATTTTCTAAAACTAACCACATTTCTGGAATCCTCATGCAAAACTAAGCAAGAGAGGATGTTTCCATTCAATTCAGAGCCATTGAACAGTCTTCATTCTCCCTTTTCAACGATACAGGCCAGAAACACACGGTGCCTCCTATTTGATGGAAACGGATGAATTTTTAATAACTAACCACATTTCTGGAATCCTCATGCAAAACTGAGCAAGAGAGGATGTTTTCATTCAATTCAGAGCCATTGAACAGTCTTCATTCTCCCTTTTGAACGATACAGGCCAGAAACACACGGTGGTTCCTATTTGATGGAAACGGATGAATTTTCAAAAACCAACCACATTTCTGGAATCCTCATGCAAAACTGAGCAAGAGAGGAATTTTTGCATTCAATTCAGAGCCATTGAACAGTCTTCATTCTCCCTTTTCAACGATACAGGCCAGAAACTCACGGTGGCTCCTATTTGATGGAAACGGATGAATTTTCAAAAACCAACCACATTTCTGGAATCCTCATGCAAAACTGAGCAAGAGAGGATGTTTCAATTCAATTCAGAGCCATTGAACAGTCTTCATTCTCCCTTTTGAACGATACAGGCCAGAAACACACGGTGGTTCCTATATGATGGAAACGGATGAATTTTCAATAACGAACCACATTTCTAGAATCCTCATGCAAAAATGAGCAAGAGAGGATGTTTCCATTCAATTCAGAGCCATTGAACAGTCTTCATTCTCGCTTTTCAACGATACAGGCGAGAAACACACGGTGGCACCTATTTGATTGAAAAAGATGAATTTTCTAAAACTAACCACATTTCTGGAAACCTCATGAAAAACTGAGGAAGAGAGGAACTTTCAATGCAATTCAGAGCCATTGAACAGTCTTCATTCTCTCTTTTGAACGATACAGGCCAGAAACACACGGTGCCTCCTATTTGATGGAAACGGATGAATTTTTAATAACGAACCACATTTCTGGAATCCTCATGCAAAACTGAGCAAGAGAGGATGTTCCATTCAATTCAGAGCCATTGAACAGTCTTCATTCTCCCTTTTCAACGATACAGGCCAGAAACACACGGTGGTTCCTATTTGATGGAAACGGATGAATTTTCAATAACGAACCACATTTCTGGAATCCTCAAGCAAAACTGAGCAAGAGAGGAATTTTGCATTCAATTCTGAGCCATTGAACAGTCTTCATTCTCGCTTTTCAACGATACAGGCCAGAAACACACGGTGGCACCTATTTGATTGAATCAGATGAATTTTCTAAAACTAACCACATTTCTGGAATCCTCATGCACAACTAAGCATGAGAGGATGTTTCCATTCAATTCAGAGCCATTGAACAGTCTTCATTCTCCCTTTTCAACGATACAGGCCAGAAACTCACGGTGGCTCCTATTTGATGGAAATGGATGAATTTTCAAAAACCAACCACATTTCTGGAATCCTCATGCAAAACTGAGTAAGAGAGGAATTTTTGCATTCAATTCAGAGCCATTGAACAGTCTTCATTCTCCCTTTTCAAAGATACCGGCCAGAAACTCACGGTGGCTCCTATTTGATGGAAACGGATGAATTTTCAATAACTAACCACATTTCAGGAATCCTCATGCAAAACTGAGCAAGAGAGGATGTTTCCATTCAATTCAGAGCCATTGAACAGTCTTCATTCTCCCTTTTGAACGATACAGGCCAGAAACACACGGTGGCACCTATTTGATGGAAACCGATGAATTTTCTAAAACTAACCACATTTCTGGAATCCTCATTCAAAACTGAGGAAGAGAGGAAGTTTCAATGCAATTCTGAGCCATTGAGTAGTCTTCATTCTCTCTTTTGAACGATACAGGCGAGAAACACACGGTGGCTCCTATTTGATGGAAACGGATGAATTTTCAAAAACCAACCACATTTTTGGAATCCTCATGCAAAACTGAGAAAGAGAGAAATTTTTGCATTCAATTCTGAGCCATTGAACAGTCATCATTTTCGCTTTTCAACGATACAGGCCAGAAACTCACGGTGGCTCCTATTTGATGGAAACGGATGAATTTTAAAAAACCAACCACATTTCTGGAATCCTCATGCAAAACTGAGCATGAGAGGATGTTTTCGTTCAATTCAGAGCCATTGAACAGTCTTCATTCTCTCTTTTGAACGATACAGGCCAGAAACACACGGTGCCTCCTATTTGATGGAAACGGATGAATTTTTAATAACGAACCACATTTCTGGAATCCTCATGCAAAATT
>JANTPZ010147111.1:2127-14254 GCA_025593235.1 Vachellia pachyceras
GGTCTTTATACTTAATAACATTTTTGTCCATGGCTTACATTCTTAGAAATCTCAAAGCCTTAGAACTAATTTGACCAGGGTCTTTTACGTCCATTGACATCTCCTTTTTCTGTACTTTTTATTTCTGGGCCTTGTCTTGTCTTATAACTATCGATTTGGCCTCTATGTCGGCTTACAGAAAAGGATGGATATTACACCTATCCTAAATATAAGGTGCATAATGTCCCGCCTACGTTCATTAAAATTTCAAAAATGCCACCACCTTCATTTTTTACTCCCTTTTTTTAAAAAATGACACAAATTTCAGTAGTAAAAACTATACTCTATAGTAGTGCAAGATCAATACAATGTGAATCAAGAGGGCTTTAGGGTTTAAAGTGGATGACGGGGTCTAAAGATAATGAAATGAAAAAATGAAATGGAATGGAATTCTTGAATATACAGCACCAGAGGAGTATAATCAAGTCAATACTTTGCAAGACTTCTAGAGAAATTCATTTTTAAACATTACATTTCTTTTCTCTTTATTTCTCTTCTTTTTATTCTTCTTCTTTCATCTTTTCTCTTTTTCTCTTTTGTTTTTTATATATAATAGTTAAAATCCACAATTTCATCAACATATGCTTGCATATACAAGGATACTTTTTTTAGATGCTGGTTTTCAAGAGTGAATGGCTAAAAAGGGTAGCAAAAGATGAAATAATGAAGGCTTTGTGTTTGGGCTAAATGAAAGGTTTTGAAATGAAGGCCTCTATCCTTTTCACAAAATATTTGATCATAAAGCTTTGATTAAGAATCAAGACAAGTTCTAGAGAGATTACAAATCAATACAGACCCACTCTAATCAAATGAAATTAGGT
Source organism: Vachellia pachyceras (assembly GCA_025593235.1). Classification (NCBI taxonomy): domain Eukaryota; kingdom Viridiplantae; phylum Streptophyta; class Magnoliopsida; order Fabales; family Fabaceae; genus Vachellia; species Vachellia pachyceras. Next base: position 2,988 of record JANTPZ010147111.1, read on the forward strand.
CCAATTATCCTCATGACAAGGCTAATGTCTCTATTAAACAGTCTCAAGAACAAAAAACGCAAAGAGTCAATTGAAAACTGATCTAAGCTTATCATTTGCTAATAACTCGAAAAACACGATTAATCAAAAACTTTGATCCTTAGACTCACGCATCAACCTTCCAATGCATTGGCTATGAAAATCATAGTTTTATAAGCATTGCTCAGGAGTGTTAAAAGCGGTAAAGGTGAGGGAAACTTTTTATTTTGAAATCCAAAACCTAAATTGCTTTTTTTGTGCACTTAAGTTTCACTACGGCTAACAACGCAGTTGGTCGCGATGAACCACACCCGAGAGGTGGTTATGTGTGCAAGTAATTTTCACCGCGAAGCAACCACAAGATTGTCGTAGTGAAACTCACCCGGGAGTGAATTGTTTTACTTAAAGACTTTCACCACAGCGAACAACAAATTTTGTCACGGTGAAAATGGTTAGAGAGTAAAATTGCATTTCAGTTCCTCTAGAAATTCAATGTATATTCGAAAATTTTAAAGAAACTTGAAAATTTCCAAAGTTTTCAGACAAAAATAGCCCAACATTATCCTTCAAAAATTTCAGTTGCATGTTAAAAATGAAAATGTTGATTGGAAACACTCTAAATTCTAAATCTCCCCCATACTTAAATCAAACATTGTCCTCAATGATTGGAAGGAAAGATTTAACAATCAAGGCACACGGCATTTGCAAGCAACATTGAACATTCATGCATGCATGCAACAAAATTCGGAAAACAGCATATGAAAAGCATTCATATATACATACAGATGAAGAACAAAGTTCACAACAAAATCCAGATTCAAACCACAACTATATGAAAGTTCAAACAAAAAGGAAAAACATGCAAAACAAATAGTTATCCCCTACATCGCTAAGTCTCCCTCAGAATCTATATCTGTAGCAGCCTCCTCCTCCTCCTCCTCCTCAGTCTCCTCAACTGCTCTGCCCTCTTCAGATGGTCTGGCTCCTGATGGTCCTGCACCGCTAATGTCATCCTCCTCTGGAGGCAGCTCAAAATGCAAGCTCTGCGCAATAAAAGCGTCTATCCTCCTACGATACCTCCGTTCCCTCCCAAACTGCTGAAGCATCGAGACTCTGAACTGCTGAAAATCAGCAGCCAGACTCTCAAGTGTAACGGAGTGTGGTGATGCTGGATGAACGGCTGGTTCCTAAGGTACTAGAGCCTCTTGCTCCTCAGCTAGCAGATCGTCTATATCGATAAAAGGCTCGGGCTGGGGTGCGGGAGCTCGATGGATCCACTTATAAATAAAAACATGGACAGAGGCAAAAACAGATGATCCTTAGGGTACTCTACGATTACTAACTTAGTAAACATGTAGGAAATGAGATGCAAGAAAATGATGGACTTCGTGGTTTTGGAAGTGAGGACGGTATCATGAAGGCTAAAATAAATGAGAGTGCACACGTCGAAACTGATCCCCTACATCAACGTATAAATGCAGAGGGCTTGCTTCTTCGTGAGATTCGCTAAGTGGCTAGTAGGTAGGATGTTGCTACAGACAAGGTGGATATATGGTTTCATTTCAGGGCGACACTCAAATCGGCGAATGTACATCTCGGACCTATGAGGAGTATGCCATCCTTTCCCAAGTAGACATAGAGTCTCAGCAATAGCGTCCTCAGGGAAAACGCTCATAAGCCGAACGTAATCATCACGTTCAGGAATGGGTATAGCAAAATGAATTCCAATGGTGTGGCAGCTAATAGCGTGCTAAAGCGTAGTTCCTTGTCATTCAATGAAAACACCAGACTCATGACAGCATATAGCATAAAAGTATATGAGGTTTCCCTTGGTACGCTCGTGGATAAGGCTATCAGGCCAGACTCAGTCAACCTGTGGACAAAAGGGTGGTCGGCAGGAGTCAAAGGAAAAGAGCATTCCTTAACCAAAGGACGGTTTATAGTAAGCGCTAAAATTTCCTCAAAGGTTTGGGATGGCTCAGGATCAAGGCTAAGGGTTCTACTACACTTGAAACTTTAGTCCTAGGCATGGCTACTAGCTAGACTCACAAAATTAAAAAGAAAAACAACAAAAATAGGGTTAACACAGGTGAAAACAACTACAGCTGCCATTGGCCGCAGTGAAAAGTAGGGTTCATTGCTGTGAAAATGTAAACATTAATCGCGGTGAAACTCTTTTTCATCACATCAAAAATCACAGAACAAGCGATAACAGTAAAAAGAGATGAACAAAAATGAAATCAAAACAAAATAAAATAAAAGAAAAAGGATGAAATGCTTACTCTAATCGAAAGAAATGAAGAGACACGGAGAAACACGAGAATTAAGGTGGTAAACAGCGAAGGAACGACAATAGTAGAGAAAGCAACGATAGCGACGATGAAAATGAAGGTGAAAACAAAAATGGAAAAGAAAACTGGTGGGAGACAAAAAACACACGATTTTTTGCCGCAGCGAACCAAGGTTTGGTCGCGGTGAAAATAAGAAAAGTCACAATGTTGGCCGCGGCGAGAAACACATTTCATCACGGCGAACACTTCATGAGAGGACACACAAGACAATCAACAAATTTGGCCACGGCGAAACATCACAGAGAAGTACATACACAGAGATAGAAACCCAAAATTCAAGATAATGTCCAGCATTCAAGCCTAAAACATCAACCAATCAATATGCACATTCTAACTCTGCAAGCAAAACTCTTTTCATTAATAAACCTCTTGAAGACAAGCCAATCATAAATTCAATAGAGTTTATTGAATTCCAAAACAATCCTACACTATATAAAAAACTAAGCTACCACTACTGACAATGTTCCTCCCCCACACTTGAATAATTCATATTCACTACATAATCTCTGAAAGCTCAATGCAAATGACTAAAGGAGGGAAAGGAACAACTTGAAAATCATGGCGGCGCGTCCCATGCTCTTTTTTTTATTTTCCATGCATCGCATGCACAGGTGCCACTGGTTCAGTTGACACTTTTCTTGATGTCTCTACAAAATCAATTGAAATACCTCTCCCAGAGGTGTCATCACTGTTTATATAGGGAAAGGTATTCATGCACTCATAGGTTGGTTTCACAAAATATGTGTATGGCAATGAAAGTGTGCTATCAACCAATGCAACATGAGTGCATTTTTCAATGGTTTCACAGGAGCAAAATGGGGGATCAGGGGGTTTAAGATGAATTTTCAAATCTTTATCATCAAATGGTGCACATGAATAAAGATGTAAACATGCTAGTTCATTTTCTTTTTCAAATTCAGTGCATGCATCATCTATCACAGCATCAAGGACATTAACACTCAACAATGAATAATCCTCATACGGATGTTTTATAGCCTCATATATGTTAAAATTGATCTTACTTTCCCCTAATTCCATTGATATGCTTCCTCCTTTGATGCTAATAATTGTATTAACAGTCCTCAAGAAAGGGTATACCTAAAATCAGGGTGGACTCGCTAACGGATTCTCTAGACATGTCAGTAGGGAAAACTAAGTCTTTCACCTTTACAAGAATATCCTCAACTATCACATCTAAATACATAAACGATCGATCTGCTAGTTGGAGTACTACGGATGTAGGCTTCAAGTTCTTGACCCCTAAGGCTTGATAAACCAACTTTGGCATCACGTGGATTGCAGCCCCTAGATCTAATAACGCTCCCCCTATGGTTATTTTTCCTATAGTGCAAGGGATGGTAAAAGATCCTGAATCTTGACATTTCACAGGAAGTTATGGTTTAAATAAGGCTAAAACATTGGAGCTTACTTGGACTCTTTGATTAGGTTTAAATTTCCTTTTATTTGTGCACAAGTCCTTGAGGTATTTAGTATACTTAGGGACATTTTAACTAAGTCAAGCAATGGTATGTTTACCTCTACTTTGCTAAACAAGTCAAAAACTTCCTTTTCACTATCCTTTTCAACAAGCTTTTTATTCATCAAGTATGAATTTGGAAAAGGGAGTTCATGAATGTTTACCTCTTTACCTTTCGACGAGGTCGAACCATGCTTGCTTCTTTCCTTGTTCTTGCTCATTATCCCTTGCTCCAAAACTATTCTTTCTTCTTCTTTTTATTGTGGTGAGGCACTCTCTTTTCAGCAACAATTCTTCTTTTGTGCTCTCACTCCTCTTCTCTTTTTCAGCAGCTTGTGGAGTCTCTTCAAATTTACTAGCCTCTTCTCTTTTCTTGTATTCTTCTTCAACATCAAATCTCACTTGCCTCCCACTTCTCACATTGAATGCATTTAGCCCTTAGGGTTGATGATGGTATTTGAGGGTATGGAGCCACCACTCCTTGCTTATTGTTCACTCAAATTGTTGGAAAGTTGAGTGACGAAGGAGTTCAAGTTTTCAGCTTTGGTTTCCCACTGCTCCATCCTCTTCTCCAAAGAAGCGTATCTCACGTCATTCTTCGAAGAATCCTTCTGAAAAAGTGAGGCAAATGAATTGAATTGGTTGGTGGTGGAACCCTTCTCTTCCTTGAGTAGCACCAACATATTTCAAAGTAGCTGATTCGTGTCCTCCTTTGGTGGCACACTCAAGCCTTGTTGCGTATTTTGAATGTTGGAGTTAGAAGGTCCAACTCCTATACTCCTTTAAAATCTTTGGGCATTGGCTTCTTCACCCCTCAACTGAACTTTGGATTGGATTTCCAACCCTCATTATATGTGTTAGAATAGGGATCCCATTTCTGGTTTGGTCTCCCTTGATATATTGCAGAAACTTCTTTGAATCAGCTTAGGCATATACTTGAGATATGCATAACTGACCCACAAGTTTCACAACTTGGAGTAACTAAATCCATGGACGGCGGTGATCTATAGCATTTAAGTTCTTCAACTCAGTAGTGATAAGAGACAATTGGGATGTGACTTTACTTTCTAAAGAATCTACCTTTAATTCTAGGGTGTCCATTCTTCTGTTATGAGCACTTGAATTTCCAATTTCATGGGCAGCCCTAGTGTCTCTTACACTATATTGTTGATGGTTCAAAGCCATCTTCTTGATATCCACCCTTTTCTGTAAACCAACATAGAGACCAAACTGATAGTTATAAGAAAAGACAATGCCTAAAAATAAAAGTACAGAAAAAGGAGATGTTAGTGGACTTAAGAGACCCTGGTCAAATTAGTCCTAAAGCTCTGAAATTACTAAGTAAGCCAGGGACGTATATGTCATTAAGTATAAAGACCAAGGGCAATATGGTCATTGGATAAAAAGGGTCAAAGCAGTAGTCAAAAGTCAAGTTAAAGGCCATGGATAGAAAGTACGGAAAAAGTTGATGCTGTTGGGCCGGAAGTCGCAGGATCAGATTCGGCCTGGTGGATGGAAGTCGGTAAAAACTTTAAAGTTAAGTGTGCTTGTCCTAGAGCAATTTTAGGATGGGTAACCTCCTGGGAAGTTGCCCCAGGAATCAGAAACCAAAAGATCAAGGGCCAAAAGGTCAAGGGCAAAATGGGAATTTATGTAAAGTTAGATTGTGAAAGGGCATTTGGGTCATTAAAATAAAGTGTAAGGGCATTTTGGTCATTTGAAAAAGTCAAAGTCAAAGTCAAACAGTTGACTAAAAATCAGGAAAATTTATAGATGCCCAAAAGATAGAGTAGAACTCACTGATTACCAGAGATTCAATCGATTGTTGAAATTCGGTCCAGATGAGGAATTATGGAATTTTAAAGATTTGATCATTGAAAATATTTATTTAAGGTATCAGGAGTTCTCTAAGACCAAAAACCAGAGTCTAGAAAAATTCAGTGAATTTTATAGTATTTTACAAAATTATTGACCAAAGTACGATTAAGGCAATTTTCCCGCAAATGAGGAAAAAGGCCCGAAAAATCCCCAAAAATATAATTTATTACAAAAATTAATTTGGAACAATTTGGAAGGTATTTTGGGGAAAGATGAAGGTCTAGAGTATTAATGAAAAATGTAGAAAATTAAATGGTCCTAAAAATGATTTATCCTAAGGTTCCGTGTTTTCAGGAGTTTTAAACAGGATAAAGTAATCCTATTAATTTTGATTGGATTAAGGGACAATTTGAGGATGTTGATTTTACAATATCAAGATGGAATTATGGAGATTAAATGAGGGAGAAAACATCTCCAGAAAAGAAGAAAAAGATTTACCGGAATAGTGTTATGTTTACCGGTAAAAAGTGTAATCGATAGAAGTAACCAAATGGTAACCGGTTTGGTTAGTGTAACCAAGGTTCCCAACAGATTTTTCAGCCATTTGCAGCCCCATCATGACACTTTTAGTGAGCAAATGAGAGATGAGCATGTGTTGCATATGTGGTGCAATCTAAAGCCATTAGATTATGCTTAACCATTAAGATTACATCCTAACCTTCCATTTTATTATAAGGGGTTTTATTAACAGATTTTTCTCCTCATTACTCCATCTTGGCTGACCTATTCAAGCTGGAAAATGGGAGAGGAAAAGACTCCATGAACAAGCACAAAGAGAAGGAAGAACTTGAAGAACAACTAAGGTAAGAGGAATAAACAACCAAACCTATACATGATTCTCTTCCTTGTGACTTCCTCTACCTTTCTATCAGTTTAGATTTTTGGTTTTGGCTCTCTTTTGATGGCTGGAAAGTTAGGTTTTATGAGAGGCAAAATGAGAAAGAGAGGGATTTAGAGGCAATAAATGGTTGCAAAACACTCCTTGCATGATAAGGAGAAGATTGGTGTATATATTGCTTGGTTTTGATGTTTGTATAAAATTTTTGAATCTCAAACCCTAAAGGAAGAGATGCTGTCCAATTTTAAATTTGATGAGGAAGAGTTGTTTTTTAGCTAAATAATCCATGAGGAGTGTTTTGGGATAAAAAATATGTTGTTACATATAATGAAAGTTTGAAAAAAATCATTTTCTCCTTTCATGGACAGATTTTCGTCCAGACCTGTATGGGATAGGAGGAGTGTTATTTTTAGGATTTTGATGCTTCCATTGAGTTTAGAAGGCAAAATTGTGTAGGGTATAAGTGAGAAAAAGTTTTGGCAAGCATTTAAAGTCATAAGAGCAAGTTTCAAAGTCTTAAAGGGTGTTTGAATGAGCATTAAGGGTCATATTGCGTTTTTGCAAGATTTCTTGTTTTGTGATGGCTGGAAATTTATGATTATGCTCTTGAATGATGTTTAGGAGATTGAGAAGTCAAAGAACCTATTGGGAAAGACCATCAAGAGAGGTTTAAATCCTAAGGAAAAGCTAAGGAGATAAGGTAGCAAGATCATCTAACTCTAATCTATGTTATCATGAAAATTCCTTTGATTGATGCATGACTTGTTTTGAACTTTATGGTTATGAAAGTGTGGATGTGTGCATGTTCATGCTATGGCCATATGCATTTATGTGTTTCATGTTACACTTTTATTAGTCCACATTCATTTAGAAAGTTGTCATGCATTTTTATGGAAGTATGTTAGATAGTTTTGCTACTGGGATTTCCAAAAATCACATGCTCTCCCACTAACCATTTTTAGGTGGAGATCACTCAAGGGTAAGGAGAAAGTGATTGATTCTTGAAGCAAAGTGGATATGTAATGTTGTGAATTAAGTTATGGACTTTATGTTGTAATGTTTAAAGTGTAAAGTGACATGTAATATAACTCATGTATGTGTAACGGACTCATGATAAATAGTGAATGCCCTAAGAATACCTAATCACATAGGTTAATAGGATCAAGAAAGGTTTAGAAATTAATATGATGGTTTAGGAAGTTAAGATGGGCTGAAATTTGGCCAAGTCCTGGAAGTAAAGTTGGTCAAACCACCTACTTTGCCCCATCGTGAAATAGAGTAAATGAATTCCAAATGAGTTGAAATTTTACAGCAAAGTATTGCACATTGCAAGCTTTAGAACAAGCTAAAGATCACTGGAATTGGAACGTTTTACAGAAAGTTATGGCTGTCCAAAGTTAGGGAAAAATCACAGAAAATCCTGGGAAAATGAAAAATTACCATATGAAAAGTACATTTTCACGAAAGAATCTGTACCAATTCGACCAGTTACTGTTCAAATGAGTATTTTTTTTCCTCATAAATGAATTTTCAAACTTCAAATAGAAGTTGGAACCACTCGATTTTGATTTTTCTAGAATTAGTTATGAATTTTAGAAATTGGCCCGAAAAATTGTGAATAGTAATTTTCTTAAAAATGAAAGCTTTCATTTTGGTCCCTTTTGACAATGTAAGATGTTTGAGGCCATTAATTGGTTCCAAAGAATCATAATGGAAGATAAGAGGGATAAATAAGAGGTGTTACATCAAGCATTCATTTTTCGTAGCTCTTTAACCCATCATAAAAATATTGAACCAGCTCCTCATCCAGTATTTGATAGTGAGGAAATCCTGAAAGAAGGTCTTGAAATCTATTCCAATAATCGTACAACGATATGCTTTCCTTAGATTAACCCAACTTTGATAGGCATTTTTCGAATGCCTCGGAAGACTCATGAATCATTTTCTTGCCTTCCCTTCAAGTGATAGGTGGAACACCTTCCATAGTACTTGGTCGTCAAGCGAGGCTCCAACTGGTTTCATGCTCTAGCAAATTATCGACAATGACTATAAATGGATGTATGGATCCTCTCCTGGCAAGTCAGGAAGAGAATTAATTAATAAACCTTTAATCTCAAAATTCACATCATAATTTGTGCAAGTAGCAATAAATGGATCATAATTAATATCAGAGGTCATGGCTTCTCTTATAGTTCTTCTTCTATTATTTCATTTATTATCCCTTATTCTTTCTTCTTTGTCATTTCTTCTATTACCATTCCCCTGTTGATTTTCATTTATATTTCTATTTTGGGGGTTTGGTATATTCTCAGCCATAATTTCTCCTAAAAACTCTCCTAATCTATCTACTTGTCCTAAACTAGACTCTCCTACTTCTATGCACCTTGCCTTTCTCTTATCTTTTATTGGCCTTACGTCTCTCCCTCAATGTTCTCTCAATTTCGAGGTCGTAAGGTTCAAGCTGATTCTTTTTGGGCATACAAGAGGAAAATTCAAGGCAAAAGCAAAATTAAAACAACTAAAAGCAAACAACTCAAAAATGAATGAAAAAGGTTTGTCTGAGTGTATAAATGTGTATGTATGTATGTATTGAAAATGAAATAAATAAAATGAATGAAGTGTGAAAAGTGAAGTTTGGCCACGGCGAAAATTGATTTACGCCGGGGCGAAACATACCGAGAGGGTAAACAAGTTAAGATTCAGTTTGTTGGCCGCGGAGAAAATGAACTTTAGTCGCGGTTCACCACTCCTGCGAGGAATCTCTCGTCAAAACTGCAAGTTTAGTAGCGAAAAAATTCAAATTTGGCCGCGGTGCACAACACCCGAGAAGAATTTTTTTTGTGAATATTCACGTGCGTTGTGGTAAAAAATGAAATTGGTTGCGGCGCAAATGCGAATATTATGCATAATGCAGCAGAAAACAAGTGTATACTACTATGCAATGCTAAGATATAAACAAACTAATCCTATACTATGAACAAAGATGCAAAACTAACAAACAAAAACACAACCTAACAAATAATTCTTGATCCGACTAAGCCATAAATTTTAAACTTAGGTCGTTGGTTAACCTTGAAAATGGATCAGGAATATCAATTGTGATTTCCAAGGATTGTACAGTGACAACCCCAAGGTCGTTCTCTCCGGAAGCTACTATTGCGTACCAATAATTCTTAGCTTGTGTTTATGCTTATGATGTAAATGCAATCAGTTTTTAAATCAAATTATTCTATATACCTAAACTAATTACAAAAAAAAAACTTGTTTTTTGTATTTTCTGGTGAGAAAGAGAGTAAAAGCAGATTTGATTGTGAAAAGGGTGTTCTTTTGTTGCATTAGCAAACAAATGCTTAAACTGTGGTACTATTGGAAGATACCACAGTACCTTCAAAGGTTGCCTTTTAGCTAGTTTATCACCACGATCGCCACCTTTCCTCACCTTGTATTGTGCAGTTTTACATTTGGGACACTCACTAAGATCTTTATACCCATTTCCGTATAGTATACAGTCATTAGGACATGCATGTATCTTCTTGTACTCCATGCCCATCGTAGATAAGATTTTCTTGGCTTCATACATATGATTTGGAAGTACATAGTTCTCTGGAACATATCACCTAACAACTGCAGCAACAATGTGAAACTACTGTCGGTCCACTCACAAGATGCCTTCAAGTTCATCAAATGCAATATACCCGTTAAGCATGTATGCTTACTCCCAGGGTACAACGGTGTCTCTGCGTCGCTTCGCATGCTTTCATATACAGGCGTTTGGGCAAAAGATTCTACCTCAACATTGTGAATCATTCTTTCCATTCTATCTTCATCTACTGCATCCACAGAATCTCTTTCGTGGGCTGCATATGCATTTATTTTTTCCCCATGCCATATCCACTTTGTATACTGCAGACTTATTCCCTCACAAATTAGGTGATCCCTGATGTCAACAATATTTTGCCTAATCCCATTCATACACTTGACACAGGGGCAAAAATACATCCCATTTTTGCTTGTCGCATTTCTTTTAGCAAATTCAATAAACTCTTCCACATCATTCTCATATTCATCACTTGTTCGTAACACATTCATCCAACTACGATCCATTTATTAAACCCTAAGACATTGTATACATTCAAATTTAAAAAGACAAACCATAAAGTTATGAGGAGTTTCATATGCAATACAAAAACATGGTGGAAGGATATGAAATGTAAAAGGATATCATTTAGAAAGATAAACTTTTGAAATTTGATTTTTTTGCAAATTACGTAAATGGATATGAATCTTATTAAATACCACACATTTATATATAATTTATTTTAGCTACTTGTGATAATTTTGAGGATAAAAACATTGATAAAAGTATTAGCTAGCTAATTTTAACAAAAGTGATTTCATCTTCTTAAAAATATTATATCATAAAATTAGATTATAATTTAGTTAATAAATTTGATAAATTATTTTAGCAAAATTATAAATCTGAGAACTAAAATGAAACAATTGAATTAAATAAAAGAAATTGCAATTCTATAAAAGAAATGGCATTTTTAATCGCTGTTATTCATATAATATACAAATAAATAATATTTCATAATAATAACTAAAATTTTTTCTTCTTTAATTATTCTAATAAATTAATTTTCTTTCATTTCAAAATAATATATAGAACAAAATCTTCTTCAATACGAGGATAAATGTGTTTTGT